>VZSV01000147.1:808130-822054 GCA_013398735.1 Nothocercus julius | reverse complement strand
TTTTTTTTTTTTTTTTTAAAACAAAAAACACTTGAAATAGCTGCCTATTTCCTATTGCCTAGTTTCTTGTGTCTAGTTTGCTTTTTAGTACAAAAACAGACAAAAAAAAAAACCCAAAACCCAAAACATTGATTTGTCTCTAGAAGATAACTTTTTTGCTTTCTTGCTTGTTTTTGATGGCTTAAGCCATTATAATTCCTGTCTTATTAGTGCTTTCTGATTAGTTCAATGTTACTGATGCTACTAATGCTACTTAGACTATCGTAGTGAGGTGAAACTTGGATATTTCAGTCTCACCTAGTTCTGGTCTGTTCTGTTTTCATGGTATGTATCTTTAGTTTCCAAAGAGGGAAAATGTGTTTTGGTTGTAGGAATTGTAACTTTGTTTCACAGTCTTTAGTTCTGAGCATCATCTGTGAATATTCTTCCTTAATGTTAGGTGGTCTTATTTTATAATGTGCTGAATTTTTCTCATTTTTTTTGCATGGTGTGCAATGTTTGGGAGCAATAGGCTAATCTGTCATAAAAGTTCTTTGATGCTCTGCTTTATCTTAGATAAAGCTCTGCTTTATCTTAGAATTTCAACATGTAAAAGAAATCCATTCTTTGCTGGAAATCTCCACAGCTATGTTTATATGATGTAACATGGTGCTGGAGCACCTTGATTTAAGCACAGTGTTCAGCCTGAGCTAAATTCTACCCTCACCCCTGTGTATGTGTGGGGTTTTTTATTATTATTTTTATTTTTTATTTTTAATTCTGAGCAGCTAGCTATGCAACCAACCATGTTGATAGTGCTCTTGCTAGCAAAGCGTTAGGGTCAGAAGTAGTTCGGTAGTTTCCTTGGGATTTTAGAAGTCTGTCGGTGCACCCTTTTAACTCCCATGACTGTTATTTTACATAGGTGATCCTGTGTTGGATGTTCTTGATGCCTCCTTTCCTGCTTTTTGTGATTTAATAGAGAGATTATGAGCTGGAATGTTTGTCTCCTCCCTGCCATCCGTTTATATTTGTTGCTGTCATTGACATTTTTTCTTTTATATAAACCTGTCTCTGTTAAATCTGTAGACTTTCACGGTTGCAGGGGCACTTATATTAAAGCTGCATACAATTTGAAAACATGATCAGATTGTTAATTACCTAAAGTTCTGGTGTTAGCCAAGTGACTTGTAGTTGTAAATCACACTAATACTGACTATACATGGTTTCTTATTTTACCTTCATTTCATTTACCCTTTTTTTCTTGCTTTCCTCCTTCTAGAGACTCTACAGGGGTGGGTAATTCACTGGTCCATAAGCGGTCTCCTCTACGTCGAAGCCATAAAACCTCAACATCCTTGACCAAGCTGTCTGTACGTGATGGACAGAAAGCTAAAAAGCCACTTTGTAAATTTGAAGAAGGTCAGGATGTCCTAGCTAGATGGTCAGATGGCTTGTTTTATCTTGGAACTATCAAAAAGGTAAATATTTTTAAACTTGACTGCAGCGTTACAATCTCATATGTTGAGTAAATATGGCAGTAGTGTTGTCATTTATTTAGTATTAAATGCATTTTTTGGTTTAGTCCTTTTACACATGGCTTCCACTGCGTTTTTTTTCCAGATAAACAAACTGAAACAGAACTGCTTCATTATATTTGAAGACAGTTCCAAATCCTGGGTTCTCTGGAAGGACATACAAACAGGCAAGAACTTCAGTGAAGTAGTCATTGTTTGGTATTTTGTTCAGATTACTATATCTGTTAAAATAAATTATGTTATATTGTTGAATACAAAAGAATAGTGTAATTTATTGTGATCTGGCATTGTCAACTAGATTTAAAAAAAAGTCTCCTTCAAACAACTTTTTATCCTTACCATTATTATTATTATTTTTTTTTCCTACATAACTATGTGCAGGGAAGAGAGTACTTTTAATAATCATATTTGGGTTTATTTGGGGAGGAGGGCTGGGTAGAGTATAATATTCCATTGTAACAGAAAATTCTAGGTCCTTACACGATGGCTATGGTTTGTGTCTTTTTTGGGGGTGGGGAGGGGCGGAATGTTAAAACAGTATGACACAGAAAGCAAGCGAAGACTGGAAAATACTAAATTTGAAGGGAATTTTCACATTTAAATGTAACACCATAGCTGTTTTACATAAGAATCCGTTACATATTTTGGAGTATTCATGTATTATAAAGAAATGCATAATTACGTGAGATGCTGTTGTACATTAACATTTGTTTTTCAAATACTTGGCAAGTAGAAAGTGTTTTGATACTGTAGTTCTGATGGATGGAAATTGTAGCAACTGTATCTGAAAATAAGTTAGAATTTCTTTATCACGTAGAAGTAATGAAAAGCTGATCTGGCTCTTTCTGCTTCTTGATGTTTAGGGTAAACACTTTATCTGCTAACAGGATGAGCTTTTTGTTCATAACAAACATGCTGCTTTCCAAGAAGTTTTTAAAATACTCTTATTTGTTCTATTTCTGTATAGTATTGGTTTATGATCTATGTTTTGCTTATGGTAACAGTTAAGTATTAGTGCATCAGTATAATACCTAGATAAATAATTTGTATTTTAATCCAGACTTTTACACTGATTTGCTGCACAATTGGGACAAGACTTTTCTTTCTCAATCAACAATTTAACATTGTCTCTTAGCTCTGCTTTTGTGGTTTGCTTCTGCATATTTGCAGAGAGGTATAAGAAGTAATACTATCTCTTAGTTTTCTAAGTATCTTAGGAGTATTGGAGTTTAATAATAAATTTAAGTGCCTTGGACTGTTCTGTTTCTTAAAGATATGCACCAAATCATGCACATAATATTTATATGAAAAAGATGTGAACTACTGTTAATAATAATTTATCAGTTGTCCAGATAGGAATTGATATGTATTTTTTGATTCTACATTTACATTCCCTCAGTTATTTATTTTTTATTATTATTATTGTTATTAAGGAAGTTTTGACAGCATAGTGAATAGGCAATAGGTAGCCTATAAATAACCTGTGCTTTATGATAAATGATGTAAAAACTTGTAGAAATAAAGTCAGTAATGTCTGAGTTTATGTTTTGTTTTTGAAGTTAAGCTCTGTAGTAATCTGTTTCTACAATGCAAGGATCTGTAACTCACAATAAAAAGCTGTGCACGTGGTGGCTGTTCTAAATGCAGATGTAGTCTGAAAAAAAATGTATTTTCATCTCTGTTTAGGAGCCACTGAAAGTGGGGAAATGGTCTGTACAATATGTCAGGAAGAGTATTCAGAAGCACCAAATGAAATGGTTATATGTGATAAATGTGGTCAAGGTAATTAGCCCTTTTTTTTCTATTTACTATACTTTGAAAGATACTTTGATTTGTTTTATGAAGGGGGATATTTGCCTGGTTATGACTGACTGCTCAAATGCTCTTAAATTTTATAGCCCTTAAAGGCTGCTAACTGCTCAGTGAATAATGATAATCAATTTTTAAGTGAACAGTATCTGTTTTATAAAGTTCTATTTTTTCCACCAAGAAATTTTGAAAGACCATTTTGAATATGATACTGATCTTTCTACTAATTAATGAAAGATAATGCAGTATAGTTCCATTATATTATATGTGTATGCATGTAGTGCCATTATAATAACACTTAAATTGATTGTTTCTGATACAGGTTATCATCAGCTGTGTCACACACCAAATATTGATTCCAGTGTGATTGATTCAGATGATAAATGGCTCTGTCGACAGTGCGTTTTTGCAACAACAACAAAGGTATGTTTCTAGAAAAATGCTGTTTTTCTAGAACCCTGTATTTTTTGAAGTTAGAATCATAGAATCCTTAAATCCTTTCAGTTGAAACTGAAAAATAAGAAAACTAGCCTCTTTCAGGAATTTCTCTTCCTTTAACTTTGATTTGTATGGTAAAGTTTTATATGTTGGAATTTTTGTTTAAGAAATATTCAAAAGTTGGCTTTCAAATTATTTTTAAGGAAATGGGTTAGTATATTAAAGCATAAATACAAGTAAAAGTGTTTTACATACTTTAATTTGAAAATTATGAACATTTGTATTGGAAACAAATTACTGTCTTTATAAATGTATGCATTTATTTTGTCCCAGAGGGGTGGTGCACTTAAGAAAGGACCAAATGCCAAAGCACTGCAAGTCATGAAACAAACATTACCATATAACGCAACAGACCTTGAGTGGGATGCAGGTCATAAAACCAATGTCCAGCAGTGTTACTGCTATTGTGGAGGACCTGGAGAGTAAGTAAATGGATATTCTCCATAAAACAGCTGCAAACTTTGGCCCTGATTCCATAGACTTTTACTTGTGAACTTAAATTGTTTCTGTCTCTAAGCATAGATATTAAACTTCATGAGTAGTGGAATTTTGAAATTATCTTATCATTTTAAGATATCCCATGGGAAATACATCGTTGGTAGCTTAATTCTTCCATCAGATCTGTTTATTTAAGTTTCATTATGCGACTATCACATATCATCAAAGTCCCTTCTACAGTAACATAATTTTGTAAAGAAAGGCACTGCATTATCGTTCCAGAGCGTGTAGTGATGATGGCTATTCTGTGAATCAGTGGAGAGAGACCTTGGTGATATTAGCACAACTCCTTGTTGTTAATCACAAATATAAATGCTATCTAGAGATCAGTTTATTAAACTTTATTAAACAATTGCATGTATTTTGAAGTCCTTCAGATTTTGAGAGACAAGTTTATAAAACACTGCCAGATAAATTAGATTTGAACATGCTCACTCCCTGTAAAAGAAATGAATGTTTTGTTGTTGTGTTCTCCTAGATGTCGTTACTTCCTCATTAGAACTTTTTGATTAAAGTCAACTTAGTAAGGCTATTGGCACAAATGCCGTACTCTCCTTTCTCCTATTAATAAAAGTATATTGGATTATTTCCTTACATCAGTAATACAACGTGATTTTTGTAATGCAATATGATATGACATGTGATCCTGTCCGATTTTGCTTTAGTATCGTGCCCTGTTTTTCAATTACTGTGTGAAGGTTTTCTTTGCTCATATAAACACATTACAGTCCTCTGTTTCTTTTCTTTTTCTTATTTTTGAGACAGAACATTTGTTTATTGTTTTTATGAAGGTACCATTGAAGGTCTCAAGATGATATTGTCAAAAGTCTCATAAGGAAGCAAATTTTTAGAATTTTTACTCATACACAGAGCTCTGATTTGAGAATTTTTATAGACTTGGTCAGGCATCACTTTCTATTTTGTCTGGTTCATTTTTTTCCAGGGAGAAGCTGGAAGAAGGAAGAAAAAAAAAAAAAAAAAAAAAAAAAAAAAAAAAAAAAAAAAAAAAAAAAAAAAAAAAAAAAAAAAAAAAAAAAAAAAAAACTAAACTATGAAGTTTAGATTGGTTATTCAAATATCTGAAGCCTGAAATGTTTATGTCTTAATGCTGTTGTGCCTTGCTTTGGAAGATATCAGGGAAGCTAATCCAGTGTATTGGAGTGTATTGAAAATTAAAAAGTAATTTTCAGAGGAAATTCATCTTTTATTTATTTGACAACTTAATTCATCCTTTTATTAGACTACCTTTTCTTATTCAAGACTTCTCCTAGAGACTTTTTGTTACGGAATTAAATCTTACTGATATATCCCTACAGATGATCGTACTTGTTACACTATGAAAGTTAACTCAGTCAGAAGATTCCTTACTATTTAGTTTGTGTACCATTTTTGGTAACTTGTTTTAACACATCTTGTTTTTCTTTCTTTTGATTAAGCTGGTATCTAAAGATGTTGCAGTGCTGCAAATGTAAGCAGTGGTTTCATGAGGCTTGTGTGCAGTGCCTCCAAAAGCCAATGCTCTTCGGTGACAGGTAAGAAACTTAACTATACTTTATGGTGTCTTTATTTAAAATGCAGAGGGTATATTTCATATGTGATCTTTTTTTAAACATCCATATTATGACAGTTTTTCCAAAACACTGAAATGTATTTTATGTAAAAGACTATACAAAATGAAGCTTGTGTTTAGGTGTCTGGAAAACACAGTTTGTCATCTCTAAAAAACAAAAATAAATAAAAGGGTGATAGAAAGAGGTAACTGATGAATAGTTGAATTCAAACTGTTACTGACTTCACTTGCATGGAAGTCCATTAGACTCTAGGCCCTTGGCTCCCGGGAGACTGGAAACTTTAAAGCAGACTGCTTGAGTGGTCACATAAGCTAGGTAGGGGCTTCAAGCTCCAACTGTATAGGTGACTAACATCCCCATGCAACAGGCACCATGCTTTAAGGCATGCAGGGTGTGTGTGTGTGTGTGTGTGTGTGTGCGCGCGCACGTGCAGTGGGAGTTATCTAGCAACAGTTTGGAATTCCCTGTTAGTGGAGTAGAAAAAAAAACAGAAAAACATCTTTTCTATGCTATCTCCTTTTTCTCTGCTTTTTCCATCTCCTGTAGCTCTTCTATCCCCATCTAGCTGTGCTGTGTCCCTCCAACTTTTTTCCTGATCACTTAAATTTATTGGTTTGGGGAGTAGGAGAAGCTGGAGAACACTTGGGGGGGCTAAGCATTGTTTCCCATCCTATCACATGGGCTAAGAGGAAAGTAAAGGAGATCAATAAGGATACTGGTGTGTGCTTTTGTTTTAAGGGGAACTGGAGCAGTTAAAAGCAGGTGAGAGGGGAAACAGGTGAGGTGAGGAGAATCAAGGAGCATCTAATTTATTTCTCATTTTTTTTGTTGCTGTTGTGCTAGAATGTTTGAAGGAATTGAGTTAGGACCTGGGAAATGCCCCTTTAAGTGCATGTTTGCACTTGTGCACAGGTTTCTGCATTTGTGAGGATAGAAGGGGAACATTCGGGAGCATCTCCAGCAGTACATTCACAGGCCAAGGGACTTGCTCAGGAGTGTAAAACAGTGTTACTAGGGAGCATCCCATCTTGGGAAGATAAGAGGGAAGATCTGAAAGATGGTGTATAGGAAGTAGGGATACTGAATGGGCCAGGTAGAGTTCAACACAAATTATGGAAGTGGATGAAGGGAGATGGAAGACTAGGCATCTCAAATATCAACGTGGCTGGGGTTCTAGCATGCTTATTTAATTTTTTTTCCCAATCTGTCCTTGAGAAAAAAGATGAAGTGTCCTGTCTGAATGGTGAATAGCTCATAATATATGGTGTGTTAAAGCTTTAGATTTGTGTGCGTCGTATGTACACAGACAGCCATCCACCCACATATATGCATATGTATATATTTTTAGGTTTTATACGTTCATTTGCTCAGTTTGCAGTTCTGGACCAGAATACCTCAAACGTTTACCCTTGAGATGGTAAGTATTACTTTAAATAAAAATGAAGTGTTAGTTGAATACCTGCCCTTCTTTTCTTTTTGATACATTACCTGTCCCTGCAAATAAGGAAATCCGCTTGTTCTCGTGATCTTTTGAGTTGCTCTTACTACTTTTATGAACAGAGACACTTCCCTTCAAAACTTATCTTTAAATGCACAGCTATATTACAATTGCATGCTTTGGGATTTTATTCCTGGGATTAAGTTGCAAGCAATTACAGGCTTGTCATGTGTAAGAGAATTGAGATATCTAAACAAAGTCCTTTTTGCAGGTTTAGAGTACTGTCATTGGATAAGCAAAATGTAATGAGTACAAGAGGAAATATCCTGACACATTCTGTAGTTTTGTGGATGAGATGTAATGTTTCGTTGTAGCTTGAAATCTTTTAACTGTAGCTGTTGTTAGAAATAATATGCACTTTAATGGATATGATTGTTTAAAAAAATAGGTGGTGCAAAGTACCTCATTAAATGTTAATTTACCAAAGTATTTGAATGAATTCTGAATCGGTACATTCATGTATGAATTCTGAATCAATTAAATACACTGCGGTTTAAATAAATTTTGGAGCCTAAACATCCTGACAAGGAGAGGCAGGAGTAAAAAAAATTAAAACAGAAGGATTCACTTAAAGAGGACAAATGACAAAAGGCTTCATCTTGTTTCTTGGACTGAGAGTATTTCAAGTTGTGCTTTGTGTTCCTGCAGCCAAATTATACTGATATCTTTTAAACTATTTAAAGAAAAAAAAGTTGTGCAAAATTAAAGATTTTTTTTCTGGTTTTAATTCAAATATTTCTGACTTTAGGGTAGATATAGCACATCTATGCCTTTACAACCTAAGTGTTATTCATAAGAAGAAATACTTTGATTCAGAACTTGAACTCATGGCATACATTAATGAAAACTGGGATAGATTGCATCCTGGTGAGGTAAGTAATGGAAATCCTCTTTTGTTTGTCTGAACAGTGCGTATGTCCCAGTGTGACAAAGATGAAACATTGTGTGATCAAAGAGAAACAAGCTATCTTAGCTAAGTCTATTAATTTCTATCATATCAAGTCAGAAGCTTTTAAGGAAAAACTTGCACAAAATAAGGTAATAGGATGAGCTTACTGTGTAGTTTGACAAATGTCTATAGGCTATTTAGTTTTGACTTCTGTTTCTTTTAGTATTGACATATGCAGAAGAAATGAATGTTTACTTCATGTAACTTTCTGTAGATTCAAAATCATTTCCTGTGAAGCTGTTGGGACAAAGAGGCCATAGTGTGGATGAGGGAAGTGGGGCTAGCTATCTGCCATTTAATTGGAGCACGCATGGCATTTTGAAGAAGTTGAGGAGCTATGGCCTTTGGTTTGCTGGTCTTCTCACTCTCTGCAATTCATTCCATCCCTGAAAAACACACAGTTCTGGGTCTGGAAGAGGGAGGGAGAAGAGGGGAGATCCAGAAGGTGAAAAGTCACCTCTTGTCTGCTAAGTGGTATTTTCAGTTTCTTAGGCAGTATTTTTTCCTCTTCGAAGGAAACTTGCTTCATTTCATTCCAAAGTCTGCATTTTCTTAACCTGTCTTACTAAATTGGGGAAAAAAAAATTGTATGTTGAATAAAATGAGCAAGTTCGTTTTACTCTTGGATTAATCTTATTTCTTTATTAAGCAGAGACTAATCACAGAAAGAATGAAATGACCATTTGAGTTGTTTCTTTAGGTTGTTTTAATTGAATAAGAGTAAACTCTTTAAGCTAAATATGAGATAGGAGTAAGTGGTGGAATTACAGATCTCCTAAGCTCAACAAGTATTTCCATAACAAATATTTTGTAAATGTATTTGACATCCAAATCTATCATTTTAATGACTTAAACAGGATTTTTTTATTACTGAAAAAAAATTGATAGGATATTTTTTAATACTTCACAGCTGGCAGATACACCGAAATCTGAAAGATATGAGCATGTACTGGAGGCATTAAATGATTACAAGACCATGTAAGTAGTGTGTTTTTTTTTTTTTTTTTTTTTTCCTCTCCTCTAGATGTTATTTTCCTATTTTAGTCTGTAGTAGATTAGTTTTCAGTCTCCATTCAGTCTATCTAATAATCATGGTGTCTACATGACACTGCTTTTTTTTAAAAACACAGAAATGCTATTTCTGTTTCAGCATATCATCATGTAGCTATTGGAGTTAGAGTGGAACCCAGATCATGAGCAAAATCGTTTTGACTTCTATGCTTTTCCCACTTTGCACCCTGTATTTGAATGAGGATTGCATTAGGGGAAAAGGAGGAATAAAATAGCATTAGAATGAATAGTTTCATTTGCATAGTTTCATTTTGCACTTTTATTTTTAAAGATGTTTTCCCTGAGATCTGAATTTTAACAATTAATTTGAATTTATCTAGGTTTATGTCTGGAAAAGAAATAAAGAAAAAGAAACACTTGTTTGGCTTGAGAATTCGTGTTCCTCCTGTGCCACCAAATGCTGCTTTAAAAGCTGAGAAAGAACCAGAAGGAACCTCTCATGAGTTCAAAATTAAAGGCAGAAAATCGTCTAAACCTATTCCTGATGTGAGGTAAAACAATGCAGGGATTTTAGCAATGTTGTGGCAAATTTGAGTTAGTTTAGATATAGCTTTCTTGCCTACAAAACGGTCTTTTGATTATGTAATGTACAGGTGCACTTTAAGAATATTTAAAACACATAAACTCATTTAGTTTCACATTGTACTTTAAGATGATTGTGAAAACAGATTGTGTGAACTTACTTAAATAATATTGTATTAAGATCCTTCTGAAAAAGCATGAGATTTATCAGTAAGAACAATTAAAAAAATATCCCACTTTGCTTCCAGTTGGGAAACAAAATTCCTTCACATTCTGGGCCTATTATGCAGTGATCTTAACTAGGATTCTAAATAGTAAGTATGATATGGAGTTATAACTCATATTAGAAATGTGCCATCTTTTTTAGCAAGTGTGATCCTATAGGTAAGCACTTGTTCATTCCTCTTCAACATTATGGAATCAGTAATGTCACTGGAAAGATCTTGTGTCTGTTCATTATATTATTCCAGAATTCCGGAGACAAGTATGTAGTTTTTTAAATGAAATTTTGGGCTTACCAGAATAACCTCATTTAGTGCAATGTGTTAGAAATAGACATCTAAGCGTATATTCGTTGCCTAAGGAAAACATGTGTTCATTGACAAGTATCTCTAATAATACAGCACAAAATATAAATTTTTTTCTAGGGAATTAAGTAATGGTATAGAAAGAAAGGGGAAAAAAAAATCAGTAGGTCGTCCACCTGGTCCCTATACAAGAAAAATGATTCACAAAACTCCAGAGTCGTCTCCTCTGGTAAGGTTTTGGATATGTTTTCTTCTTTTTCCTGTAACTGGATTATCATTTCTGAAGGGAAAAAAAAAAAGAACTCTTAATCTAAAAAGCTATATATATATATACTCTCTCAGAAAAAGATAAGATAATTGAATCTAAAAGCTTTCTTTTTTTTTCACCCTCCCCCTCCCCCCCCTCTGTCTCTTAGGATAATGAACCAGTTCCAGTGATGGAGAGCCCAGCCTTGGAATTACCTTGCTCTGTTGGGTAAATTAAAAAACAAAGAAACTCTGTAAACCTATTTGAATAGCCTCTCCTTTTTATTTATTAAATGTCAGATCAATTTGTAATATAAGATTACATTCATTGCATGGCAACTCTGTTATCTTGTATATCAGGAAATCTGATGGGACTGCGCATTCATCCAATACCTCAGATGTGGAATCCACAGGTGCTGCCAGTATGAAAGAAACTACCTCATCTAGCATTTCCAGACATTATAGGTAATTGTTCAATTACTCTGTATGCTATAATGATTAAGACTTTTAATAGTATTTTATCAATCTGTTTATTTATGGTGAGGGGACAGTAAACAAGGGATTTAGCAATACTTCACCCTTAATAAACAGAAGTTATAAGAATCCTGCAAGAGATATCTTAACAAAGCATACACCTGATGTTCTGAGCCTGGTTTCTTAAAACCTGAAAAAATAGATTTTCATGGTCATGTTGTTGATGTCAAGTGCTGGCCCCCTGAACTTCACAATCAGTTTTGAAACACTTCAACCAAATCTGATGCAGTTAGTTTCACAGAGGTTGTAGTTTAGCAGGCTTCCTGAAGACTGATACTTGGATAAAGGAGAAACTCAGGTGGAAGGTAAGTGAGGAGGTTGACTTAAGTTGCCATTTAGCCGTGGTGGATGTGGAACAAAGGCAAAGATATTGCAGAACTGGTGGGAGAATAAATGGAGAAGAGCTGTGGATATTGCCATGGGGTAACACTGGGGATGTGGGATTTCACTGAGAGGTGCACTAATGAACTGTTGAGACTCAGAGTTGAGAGCTGTAACTTGGGTGGGGGAATCTAAAGAAATAGAAGAAAAAAAAATAGAAGACAAATCTGCAGAAAGACAGTCTTCATTAATTCTGCTTAAAACACATTTTTTTCTGTAATCACTAGCTTTGTTGTTGTTGTAAAATACACACTTAAACTACATTTGAATAAAAGAATTAAATTATATAAGCACTTTCTGAGTTTAATATTCTAACGAAAGACATAAAAGATTTGATGTATTTGTACCTCAGACTAATTTTAACTCTTTTTTTGGTTTCGTAGCTTTGTGTATGTATGCTAAGGAATATTAAGTACTTGCGATTTTCTACAGTCAGGAGAGCATGAAAAATTTTTGGCATAGTCTTCCTAAATAAATTACTAACTACATTTTTTTCTTCTGCAAATAAGCTGTTGAACTTTTTTCCTGCTCTCTCAAGTTTGATGAACATACTTATGTTCATTTAAAATACTCTTTTATTGAGGTACATGGTCCTCAGGCTACTTACCTTGTCTCCTCTCTTTCTGGTTCATGCTATCAAGTATTGTCATAAATAATTTTTTTGTGTGTATTACTGCTACATATATTGTTTGCAAAAACTATTTTATTTTTGACTGGAGATTTCTGAAATTGTTACCTTAAGATTAAATCAGAATTTTAGATTTCTGCAGTTTATTCATTCATTTTTTATGTTAAATGGATGCTCCTTTTTTCCCCTCAGTATGTTGCTTAAGCATCTGGAAGATCAAAGTAAGGATGCCATTTAGTTTAGGGCTTTATCAAACACATTTTAACACGTGCCTATTACAGATGTAGGTATTACACAATAATTTATTTGTGGACATTTTTAATATTTGGATGCTGATTGTACTTGGATAATGTCATAAGCTCCTTATTTCATTACTGCGTATAAATCTGTCAATTCTGGATATGCACACTTTTTTGTGGACACACGAAATACATCTTTGGAAAGTCAGAAGTGTAGGACTATTAAGAGTGACATAGATTTTGCAGTGCTTCATATTTCAGAGTTTTGATCACTAAAATACATTCAGTTTGCAAAATAACTGTGCATATAGATATTTTGATTTGCAGTCTTTGCCAACATCTACTTTCAAAAACTCCTTACAGCGTAGCTTTTTATAATTGAGGCAATTACAACTATACAATTTTTGTATAAGGGTATAAATACTTGTATCAGTGAAACAGAAAGAAAGAAAACAGAAGAAAGTCATGATTGAGCTGTATGAAAATAACTAATCCTGAAATGTAAATTTTGAATAAGTGTATTGGAGTTAACACTGTCATTTTTTTATTCTTAGTTTATCAGACTCAAGAAAAAGGACTCGTACAGGAAGAACTTGGCCTGCTGCAATACCGCATTTGAGAAGAAGAGGTCGCTTTCCACGAAAAGCACTCCAGACTCAGAATTCAGAAATTGTAAAAGATGATGAGAGCAAAGAAGATTATCAGTATGATGAACTCAATACAGAGATTCTTAACAATTTAGCTGATCAGGAATTACAGCTCAATCATCTAAAGAACTCAATTACTAGTTACTTTGGTGCAGCAGGTAGAATAGCTTGTGGTGAAAAATACCGTGTTTTGGCTCGTCGGGTGACACTTGATGGAAAGGTGCAGTATCTTGTGGAGTGGGAAGGAGCAACTGCATCCTGACTGTAGGACTGAACATTATGTTCACTGCACTGTCATCTGTAAGTACAGTTCATAATGCAGAGCCACGAGGAAAGCGTGTCTTTAGTGTTTCTAAAAACAAAACAAAACCAATTTAGCCTTAACATGTAATTGTATCATTACAACTCTTGTGATAAAGACTTATCTTTTTAAAATCTGATCTGAAACTTAAATTTTTTAATCTGAACATTGTTAGATTGTTTTAGGTTGGGATATTTTGGGTTACAATGGCTTAAAAATGTGCATGGTGTTTTAAAAAAAAAAAAAAAAGACAGACATTTTCTAGAGAACATTCCATGGATACAGTTATTGTGATTTAGAAAAAATACTATGTAGATAGCACAAATCTTTGAAAAATTTTGGTTTGTTTTCTTACCCAAATGTTTGCAGAAATGTATTTCTATTTCAATTTTTCTAGATTTCATAAGTGCAGTGTATATAATGCCTACTGAAGACTGTAAAATACTGAAGTTTTCTTTCAAGCAAAGTGTAAAAAAAAAAAAAAAAAA
>VZSV01000147.1:793300-808050 GCA_013398735.1 Nothocercus julius | reverse complement strand
TACATATGTATATATGCACACACATACTTGTGTGTGTGTATATATACGTGTGATTGTGACCTATGCAATACAAATTATGGGATTGGGCAGCTTTTGAGTATGCATCCCATAATTCTTTTATCAGGAATAGTTGCCAGTATTTACACAGCAGCATTTCTTCTCAGGCTTATTGGGTGCTGTTGCTTTGTGTATACTAAGGAAAAGTGTCAAACCAGTGCAGTGTGTTCTGGCAATGGGTGCAGTCGTTGATGGTCGTATGCTCTAGGTGATATATTCCATTATTTTCCTTATGATTTAACTGTTTAAAAAATAATTTGAACATTTTGAACATAAAATCTACTAGAAATAACACTTTTATTGTGGCACATTGATTGTAATTCTTGTCTCCCAGTTATAAACCAAGTTGACAGGAGTCACACGCAAGATTCCTACATGCATATAGAAACAGTCATATTTTGATAAATGTAATATGAACAAAGTGTGTTATTGCACAGGGTCAACAAACAGTATGTTGCCATTTGAAGTAACATTACTGGTTTTATTATAACATTACCTCTTTTGTTTTTATAAAATGTACCAAGTTTTAAATTGATAAGTTTAGTTTACTTGTGGGGAAAAAAAAAGTCAAAAAAAGTCTCTTGCCAGTATTAGATGTGTTTTTTCTTTGTCTGCTACTTTTGAGGAGTTTTAGCCAAAGAGTAAACAGAAGAATATTTTTTACTTTGGTGGTTATTTACTGCATGAAGTTAGTTTTCTTACATGCTTGCAGTTTACCACCAAAATAAAATTATGTAATGTGTATAAATGACAAAGTGGTTTAAAATGTATTGCCTGAGTTAGTACTTATTTATTCTGTTACTTGATTATTTGTCTCTGCTCGTCTAGAACATCTCAAAGGTTTTTGTTTTGTGTCATCTTATAGCCAAAGGAAGCAGAGAAAACTTGTTATCCTGTACTTGGTTTATGGCTGGCCAGGTAATAAAATTAGCTTTATCAAAATGCTAATTAGGAACTGCCACTTCTGTTTACCTTCACTAATTATTTTTCCCTCACACCCTCAGCTATTAATTTAATGTTGCCTTGCCTATAGCTGCAATATTTTGATTGAACAGCAACTTCATGTTAATTTTTGAATGTTTATATCTTGGGGTAATGCAAAATGTAAAGCCTTTGTAACCTTACTCACACCATCTGTATCTGTCTTTGTTATTTCACTTTATCCAAGTCCTTTAATTCTAACTGAACACCAGCAGTATTTTCAGTAAAAATTCAATTGAAGATAAATATTGGAATGTACTTGGGGATGTTAGAGGTGTGTGGGGAGGAAATGCTTGTCAAACTTAAGCTGTCCATAGACTTAACTATTGTGAATGTCACTGTTTCATTTTATTATGGTGGTTGACTTGACTCTGATGTTCAGTTTGTATTTTTGGAATTGTTTTTTTTTCCTCTAGAATTAAAAGACCAACATTAAATGTGTGTATTTTTTGAGAGAGGAGAATGAGTTTTGATTCTGTTTTGTGAAATAACTATTTGGTGACTTCCTCCCATCTGTTCTTCCTCTATCTATGGCTTCCCTGTATGACTATGGAGATGCTTGCTCTGCTCTAACTTGCATTCTAGCTGTGCTTGAGGGATACTTTGTTATAAGGTCATGTCTTAGGAAATGCTGCAGTGATGCTGCTCTAGATACAGCTAGGATAGTAGTTAAAGCACACTTGCAATGCCTTTATGTGAATTTTAATGTATGGAGTAATGGAATGTTTAAAGGACAAACACAAATTTTTCTTGCACAATTTTTTTTCGTTACTATGACTTGGTTATTTGATGTGTTCATTTATGTAAATGGATATAATCCAGCCTTGATGTGGTCAGTGACTCCAAATCATTTCCATGTGTGTCAGATGTAATATTTTCCTATTATGTATTATTTGTATTACTGTAGTATTTAGATAGGCAAACTTGATCTTGAGGCCATTCTAAAATGTCACCATCCTGTAGATGAATGTGACCGCAAAGAAATGGCGTGTTACTGTTAAGCATTGTAAGACAACGGTCATAGCAAGCTACTTGTCTCAAGTCATTGGTCCCAACAGAACAACTTCAAGAGGAATTTTGAAAAATGACTATGCTTTTATAGATGTAGGGGATAATTTGAGCACATGTTGGTTAATATAAAGGTTAATATTTTCATTTAGCATAAAAATAAGTCACAAATAATCTAAAAAGGGCTTGTATGTGAAGGAAAGGCATTTGTGATCAAGGTGAGGAAAAGTAAGTGGAGAGAAACAGAAAAATGGGCAAGTATTGGAAACGTCCTACTAAAGGAAAAAGTTATCTTCAGTTTTGTATTTTAGAAGGAAATTGGTGAATTGAGATGAAACATGACAAGACTATTGGAGCTATAGTCAGAACACAGCAGTGAACTAGAGAAGAATATCAGTTTTGTGCACGGAAGGGAAAGGATGAATCTTGCAAATGCTGTGCAGGTCAAGTTTTTGGTCTTCAAAGCATGCCATTTCTCCAGTTGCCTCACATCTGTGATGGCAAGAAATGATGATCGCTAGAAATAAAGGCTCAAGGGGGAAAATTTAAGTTCTTTTGGGGCCATGTGGAACTTGAGTTGATGTCTAAAGCACCCAAAAGGAGGTATCAGAAAGATGTAAGATTTATTGAGAGTTTATTTAGAAGGATGTAGCTTTAAATCTGATTTGTCAACCTGAAATTCGTAGGCAAGTCAGTTTTTGCAAATTGGATCATCTGCAGGTGTGATGTAAAGAAGAGGAGGACAGAGAAAGAAGTGGAATCCTTTGGAGATCCTGGAAGAAGGTTAAAAGAGTAATGGCCATCTTTTGAAAAAGGTAATGCAGGGGAAAGGAAGGAAAGCAGTTAGAGGCACCCTGATTGAGAATGAGCTTGGGTTTTGACACTTTGCTCTTTTGAATTTTATCCTTCAGCAACAGTGGATTTTGTTGGAAGCTTCACACCACCTATTTTGGATTATATGTGGCTAACTGTGTAAAATGTACCCTTCATATTCTGTTTTTGATTCTTGTTACCTGCTTCTGTTTGTGGTATCTCTTTTGTGATCATTCTTGACATACATCAAAGACATCAAAGTTTTCACCAGTATAGTATGGATGATGTGTACATTATTGTTTTAGGATCATTGTAGTTTTGAAGCATTTACTCAATCCCACTGAATTCTTGGGATTTGATGCTCTACATCTTCAAAACCTGATAGAAGTTGCCCTGCAAAATCTTTATAGACACCTGTTTGAAGTCTGCAGGATGGCTCTTATGAGCTCATTTATGTTCTGTGTTAGTGCTTCAAAACCTGCTTTGTAGCAAAAAGCTAATCAATAGTTCCAATAGCTCTAAATCAAGCTTGTTCCTTTTGTAATCACTATTTCTAACAACTTTGTTATGCTCTGCCATGTCTTATTGAATACTTGGAAAGTTGTTGTTACTGTTGTGTCCAGTCAAGTATGTCATCATGCAAAGTGGTAGTTTGTTTGCTACATACACTTTTGTTGTGCATGTTATTAAGAATATTATGTATTGCGTGCATTAGGTGCTCTTGACCTGCTGGGCACCAGATTGGAAAGCAGTAAGATGGTCAAATTCCAAACATCCATAAGCAGCAGTTGGAAGTTGAGGGAAGAGGAAGTAGTGAATGAACAACTGCAAAGATTTCAGGTTATGGAGAGGGAAGTATGAGCCTGAGCAAAAGAATCAGAAGTAGGACTAAGAATGAAGAAAAGGGACAATGCTGAGTTCCTTCCTTATAGGAACTGAAATTTTTAGTTTAAAAAAAAAAAAAAACTCCAGGTAGCCTAGGTGCTTGCCTGCACAGCAGTCTTTGAGAGGTAAGTGCTGAACTTCAGTGGGAACTTCCTTTGATTGGGTTAGTTACCTGAGCTGGCTTCCTTCTTCCCTGTTTGTGCTGTTACACTGCGGAATAGAAGAGACTGGGAAGGATGTCTATAGTAGAGGCAGCACGGGGTGGGGGGCGTGGGAGAGTTCAGTTCTGTCCTTCTCTCGTCTTCAAAGAGTGTAATCGGGAGTTTTCTCATTAACTGGCTGGGATTAGGCCTCAGCACAAACTGTGGCAAAGTGGGTGTGGTTTTTTTGTGTGGGTGTGGTGTTTTTTGTGTGTGTGTGTGTGTGCGCGCGCACGCCCACAGCTGTGGGCATCTTTGGGGACTTCATCTGGGATTGACCAGTCCTTGTGCATAATAGAAAAATTACCCTTTATTAGAAAATATTATGTACCTTGAACACTAACAATTTGGGTTGAAATGAAGATCCAGACTATAGGAACTGTAGTTATGGCTGTTTTCTGGGCACCTCTCTACCTGCCTTCCACCCTGGTATGCCAATTGGGCAGGCAGTTGGTGGATAGTCTTGAAGGATCTCATTTCCTGAAACTCTGTACATCCTCACCTTGGGCTTGTGGGCTGTACTGTTTCCAAGTCTTATTAGCTATCCTCAGCTGTAGTAATTCATAGCATGAGAGAAGATAATACAATTTAGGTGCTTCTAGTGAATATTAAGCAATACAGATGTGTTTATTCTTAAATTTTATTTATTTTTTTCATTTGCTTTCAAAACCCATGTTAACTAAAGTGATTGGTTCTGAGAACAAAATAAAAAAAAAGAAGTCATACAATAAGGTGGATAGTTTTAGGTCTGCTCTGCAACAGTGTTACATACTGCTTACTTACCTCTTTGTTAGCATTTCTCCTATATGAATAGTGGCTTTCTGTTATAGGGTACTACGGAGGAGAGAAAGCACTATGAAGAAAAGGGCTTAAACGGTAAGCTGTTGCTTTGCAATAACTGAGTTTCTATTTCCTATCTCTACCAGTGTACAGGAGTTGATAAGTTTTCAAGTTGAAGTCTCTTTAAAAAATAAAGTGAACTGTTCTTCGGAACTAGATGTGACACGCAAACTCTTAAGATTTTAAAGAGGCTAGCACAAGGTCCTCTTAGTTCATAAAGGTGATTGCCATGGCTAGTTAGATCACATTTTTGATAAGGTGGTCTTACCTCTGCAGCGCTCTAGCTATGGGCTCTGAGGGTGGTGCTGCAAACTGACAAATCAGCTGGACTCCCCCAGGAAGTGCTGCTGGGTGCCTGAGATACTGTGGCCTCCTGCTAGTCCTGGGTCTGAGGGTGCTGGTGTTGTGGGATGGGGAAGTTAAGGTAGAAGATTTGGTTTCTCACAGAGGTGCTCTTTGAGAGACCAGGAAAGGGAGAGGCCACGAGGGACTGCACGCACACGTTTAGGATGTCTTTATGCAAAGTGGCTTTTGATAATTTTCCCTGCACGTGTACTGTTTTAGTCAAAATACTATTCCTCTGACTAGCAATTATCCTTTCAGCAGAATGGCATTGTACCTCAGTGGTGGTGGTTTTTTTTTTGTTTGTTTTGTTTTGTTTTTTTGTCTCTACTTCAACTGAAAACAGCAGAAGAAAGGAAGTTCCTATTTCATTCTCTGAACAATGTGGTTACCAGGTTTCTGGCAGGCCTGACTTGCACAGTGGTCTTGTGAAATGCTGCACAGGCTCTGATTTGTCCTGCCTATTACTCAGGAGCTGAAGGAACTGCTCCAGAGTCCTGAGCTTCCAGTCCCACATCTGCCCGTTATCTTCTTGATAATGTGGAATCATCAAATATTCTTAACAAGGAGTAGTTGGTGTGATTTTTCATTACTACAATGTGATGATCTGTTTCCTTCTGTTTTTCCTCTAGGTGTTATTTGTGCTATTTTTTAATGCTTTGACTACCTGATCAGGAATGCAAATACTTTTGTAAGATAAATGGTTTCTTTAGAGGAGGAAAAATGAGAGAATTTCTGGAAGTACTTAGCAGGAAATCAGATAATATTGTTGACTATTGGAAAAAAAATGTATTATCATAATTGCATGTGATTTATGTACTGCTTAACTGCAGATGCACAAACATGCACACATATTAGAACATACCAAGCTGAAATTAATATGTAAAATCCTTTCTAAAAAGCATTTTTGTGATGTTTGTGAAGACAGATGGTCATTGGTTTTCAGCAGTAAAGTGATTTTTCAAGATTTTCTAGTTTAAATTTGCTTCTGTCCTTTCTGTGATACCATCTTACTAATTCCCATTAATTGGTTCCTGAGGAACAATTGCTCTCTTTTTTCTTCATGTGAGAAACTTAAATAATACTTGAGTATTACTTGCTAGTAGCTGAACCAGATAGACAAGCAGTTGCCCTAAGTCAGAGGTGCTGATTTAATACCAATCTGTCTTGACGTAGGCTGGCCTGAGTCTTTTAGCCTCTCTTCCATCAAATATGGAACTTTTTTGCTTTGTCAGTGTGGTAAGTGCAGTTTTCCTGGAGCCAGGATTTTCCCCTTCTGCACTAAAACAATTCAGGCAGGTGTTTTCCCAAGAGTTACTTTTGCTGGAGCCTCAACACTAGAGTATGTTGACCAGACCCAGACTGACATCTAGTGCTGCTTATGTTAATTTTGGCATATCGATGAAGAAGCATTTCACTAGATAAAATGCCACTATGGTGCTGATTTTATCATGAGGGAAGTATCAATCTTACCCAACTGAGTACCGTGTGAACATTTTTGCTCTGGAGGAATGAGTTACTAGATAGTTGTGAGGAAAGTAGTACTAGACAGCATGATAACTTAAACAAGGATACAAGGAATGCTCGGCAAGTGTTTAGCCAGAGTCCATAGTCCATGCTCTTCCCTGATGGATTCAGACAGGCTGGTTAGATTTGAGAACCTTACTGCCATTTCTGATGGGCACTGGCTCATTTCAAGTCTGGTTATAAGTTAGACTTGTTTAGCAGGGTCTGTAGCCCTTTGGGTAATGTAGGATCCACCATTTAGAAGAGGCAGTTTGCTGGTCTGGGGAAGGGAACTGGACGCTGCATTTGTTGTGCTGGAAGCTTGGTGCTCCAAGAACCTGAGAACTTGGTCTGGGTTCAGAGTTACTTGAGTTAACAACTTGCCAAAGTAGTTACTGCACTTGTGTACTGCTGACGTCAATACTTATTAAAGCTCATTTGCTGTTGGTTCGTTTGTGTTCTCCAGTCCTGCATTCACTTTTTGTTTCCAAAACACATGTGGTGGATTAATCAAGTTTCGTTTTTTTTTTGTTTTGTTTTTCCTTAAACCTGAGAGTGCTGTCTTACTGATAGCCTATTTAAGTTTAAAAAAAAAAAAAAAAAATCAGTTGAGAGGAGTCATCCAAGACACTGCAATTTAACTGACGTACCTGCTGTAATTGAAGAAGCTACTACTTTTATTTTCTGCAACACTCTGAAAGGAGAGAAGAGACTGGCATGGGCCCTGCAGTGCTATGCCTAAAAGGACCAGGGCTTAATTTTTAAGTATAAACAAAGCAAGCAGCCTCCTGGGGCAGCAAAATAGCCAAGTATATTTCTTAACGCCACTTGCCAAGAAAGCCATGCTGACTTCTAGTGCCAGGGTAGAGGTTAGATTTGTGGGACAAAAGTACAGCAATTGAAGCAATTAATTAGACTCTCTGGACTCCAGCTTGGACTTCAGCTTTGCTGGTGCAGGTCACCTTTTCATGAAGAAGGGGCAAACCACACCTGGTCTGGACCTAGATCCTGCACTGTGGGGCGGCAAAAGCGGCTTAGAGTGGAAGCTTTGGTGCAAGGTCCACTGCTCCATTCTCCCACTTTGTAATAAGTAGAGGATGTTAAAAAAGTGGAAGCCAGATTAGAGACAAGTAACCTTTAAAGTGCCTTCTACCAACCATTTGCTCCAACTTTATCAGCTCATCAGTTCTTAATATTTACTTCACTCATTTGAAATGGATTATGTCGGTGGGATTTTTCTCAAAATGCAAGGCTCAACTTTAACTAGAAATCTGATTAAAGGTAATATTTTTGTATTTTTTTTGCAATGTTATTTACAAGAGTAATTTTGGTTTAACTATCACCACATTTAAAACATTGACAAAAATACATTCATAGTGGTTAAATGAACAGTCAATTCCTTGTTTGTCCCAAGTAAGTAGTTACCTAAGATTTTTCAAGTGGTGGATTTTAATAGAAGCTGAAGATTTTGTGAATAGTTCTAGTGAGGTTAATGCTTTTCCATTTAGAATGGCCCTGAGTAATGGAATAGTTGGTTCATTCTGCACACAGGTTAGATACATGACAGTACAGCTTGAATTCTATCTGGAAGGTTCAGATGAAATTTTAAATAGGGAGAGCCCCTAAACTTTGGGAATAAGTTTTAACAGTTGGAGGGGGAAAAAAAAAAAACACTCCTATCATGGAAGAGGGTAGCAATGGTAGGAAAGAATTTCCATGTGAGATAGTGAAATGGAGAGTGCTTCATTGCATGCAGCTTATAATTAGAATGTCACAGTGTTTCTACATTCTTATATGGCAAGAGAGGGGAGGCTGAATAACAAAATCACTGGTTATTTCTTCTGGCATCAGTTAGCTCTCTATAGTGTCATCACAGCACTGGCAAAGATACATTACTGCAGTAACTGAATGCTGCTTTGTACTCTGCACAAACACTGTATTAAGAGTAATTCTGACATTCGGAATTGTGTTATCCATTACTAGTCTCAGGAGCATTGCTGACTTCTGCTACAGTTTTGTACTAGACAGTGCCTACTGTCTAGTGATGTCACTTCAGAACTAAATCTCTTCACTTTTTTACGGAGATTATTGAGGATGGGGTCCAGTTTTGATATGATGACTTTGTAACTCAGGTCTCATTTGCATGAGGGAAGAAGTTAAAAGCTGCATAACTGAAAGTTTTTGTGATCTTGGCATGCTCAATCTTGCAGTTTTCATAGATAAGGCATTTTTACTATAAAATGAAGAGCACAAACACAAGTTTAAGCTTCATTTATTGAAAATATTAAGGTTTTGCATAATCTTATTCAATATCTGCAAGTCTTAAAACACAATTCTGAATAAAAAAATCCCATAAGAAATAGAAACTATTGTAGGTTGATGTTCTCCTTTGTACATTTTATACAATCAAAAACAATCTGCTCTTCATGATCCAGTTGAAATTTTACTTAATGGCAAGTTTAAATGCCAAATCACTTAAATGTTTTCCAGGTGCTAAAGTCAAAGCAGTTAACCTTTATAGTTTATTCCCTGGTTAAAATTTTCTATAACCAGCTGAATGTGGATGGAAATTTAATAAGAGTTCTTAGTTAAAAAATAATGCTTTCATGCAATTGAACTCTGCTGAAAATTTTTGCATTATTTTCCCTATACCAGAGACTGCTGTTCCTAATCAAAGAAGCTGCTGCAGTTTAGTCTGGTGTCTTATCAGAAGCCTGCACTCATAGGCATCTTAAGTTCCTACCCCACACTGAACTAGGGTAAGTGAAGCACAAGCACATTCTGGCTTGTTTTGGCACTGGATGAATAACTTCTGAGAGAGACAGAACAGATTAGCTCTGTTGTTAATCCTTTGAGAGGTGCTCTAGGAAAGCTTGGCAAAGCTCACTGTTAGAGGTCTGAGCTGAAAGCTAGAATCCAGTAACTTAAATATAAGAGGTAGATGTCTTAAGGTTTCATAGAGCTGTTACAGTATTCTGCAGATGGTTTGGAGCATCACACTTTTTGCGGTGCAAGTGAAGATAGCTCCCTTTCTATTAGCAAAAGGGACAAAGCTCTTTTGATCCCTTTTTTTGAGCCCTTTGAATCTTGACTTGCCTGTCCTGAAGGGATCTGATCCACACCTTGAAATTTGTTGACTTCTGTGAACCTGCTGCTGGGAAATATGGTAGAAATAGGAAAATTTTTGTCACACTGAGAGAAGAGTTATCCTTTCCTAGACTTTGTCCTCACCAAATGAATAAGTTTGCAAATTGAAAACAGTTGAAAATAGAAAGTATCATGTGGGAAAAAGATATCCGGAACCCTTAAGGGAAACAGTCGTCTTTTGGACATAGCTTTGGAGACAGGACAAGTAGCTCAACAGTCTTTGGTGTCCCCTGTAATAAATTCTGTAAAGAATAGTAATTTATAAAAACTATGTAGAAATAGTATTGCTAGGTCCCCTTGCTCATCTGGCACTGCAATCCCTTTATTCCGTAGCCCTTGCTAGCATCTACTCCATCTGAATGAAGTTTCCTCATCTATGTATTAACCCAGTCTGATTTCCCTAAAATAACTTTATCCTAAAAAGTCTCACAGTTGCAATATTGCTGTTAATACTCAGATGAGCCAAGAGTAAGCAGAGCACTAATACACTCAGTCTTTAAAACACTTCATGTTAAGATGTAGTTAGTTCATTTCTGTGTGGAATTTCAATGGCTTGGCACATTATAAAACTGGCTAAGGTTTTTTTTTTTGTTGTTTTTTTTTTTTTTTTTAAATCAATGTTCACTCTTTTACACTTAAAGTTTTTGGCAAAGTTCTATACTTCCAATATACTGTTAAAAGTCAGTGATTTAAGGATAATTTTGCCTTAGTTAAGTCATCTTACATGTTAATTCTGAAATTTGAGGCCAGTACTTACTGGTCCATTAATTCATGCCTCCTTACTCATATAAACAGCTAGATTTACAAACACCACTCCTGTAAATGTAGCTACATAACTAAGAGACCTGTTAGGGTGAGCAAAAAGGAGAGAAGAAAAAAAAAAAAACCATAGTTATGCTTTTTTGATACATATGTAGGTCACCCTATTAATTGCTAAAATGTCTTACATATGTAGTAGACAAGTGCCAATAAACTGTCAAATAAAAGGGAAAACGGCTTCCTGAAAATGTATGTAATACATTAACATTAAAATAACTTAAGAGCTCACAAATCATGCTTTAATTTGTATGTGCATCCATCTGTACACCAACTAGTGTAGTTGTATCTTGGACTTTATGTAACAACCTAAAAGGAAAAAGGGGATTATAAAACAGGACAGAATTATGAACAGCAATGGCAGTTATTTTTTCTATTTGTTCATTGCTGAGTCAATTTCACATTGATGGTATTTATCTTTAAAGTGCTGATGTTAGCCATCTGTACACAAAAAAAATGGAAAAGCTCTAATTTTGTTCTCACAATGTTAGCCCACTGTTTCTACATGATCCTGTGCAATGAAAACTGTGGATATAAAAAAAAAAAAGCTTTGCTTTGACAGCAAATGATGGTAACCACATCTGAGCCCCAATTTTGTAAACATGTAGGCACAGATTTAAATTCAATGTTTAACATCAAACAAACCAAATTTAAGTTACCATTTAAATGCAATTTATGCAAGCACAAAAAGATGACAGTATTAACATTACTTTGCCTCTAAACACATATCCTGTGTGCTATGCATAAGCTAGTCATTATGAATGATCAACAAATGCTACAAGCATGAAAAACAAGTAAGTGTTTGTTAATAGCACTTGCAAAGATGGAAGAGCTTGGAGCAAGGCCTCCTGTTCAAGTTAAAAAGCCCCATATAACTTAGAACACTGATGTTTCTACTGCTGCTCAAAAGACTCTGAAAGGTCACGATTTATTTCTTTCTTGTTGCAGTTTATTGCTTCCCCCCACTTGTATATCTTTATGGCCATACAGAATATTAAGTTCTACTTTTCCTTTTATCTTCAAAGAGACTCTTCAACATGTAAACCTGAACAGCTGATACCACCACCATTACTCCCAAGTTGACCATGGACCAGAAATTCACTCTGTCAAAGTTGCTCTCTTGTATGTTTCGGTCACGAGCTTCAAATGCTCTGAGCAGGGTCTGAATCTGGACACTTTTGCTTAGTCTAGCTTTGACACTGTTGATGGATTCCTAGTAAGTAACAAAAGAATATTCTTAAGAGGAGGAAAAGAAAAAAAAGATACTTCATATCTACATCTAGAAATATGTAGAAATTACTAAATTATGACTAATGCAATATTAATTTCTCACCTAGTAGACAGTTAACTTCACTTACAAAACCTATACTTCATTGCAGTGTTTTCATTAATTCACTTAGCCCTTTTATTATTTGTCATCTAACAAGGCTTAATTAACATAGCCTCAGGTTAAGTTGTTCCCCCCAGACATCACACACAGGAGGTGGGATGGAAGGCAAACCTAAAAATATTTTTTTTACGTATCAGACCGAGTGGCTGAATCACAGCCACTAAATGTTCTTACATTCAGAAGAGTTTAGGATTGAATACTTACCAGAATGTCTTCCAGTTTCATATCCAGGAGATCTGTGCCTGTAACAAACTTCTTCCAGTCCTCTTGATCTTTTTCTCCTTCTCCCATGTTGTCCAGGATCAGTTCAAAGAAAATAACCTTCTCAGAAATAGTACTAAATGTGTTGTCAAAGCAGAACATGTAATCACCATCTTCCGTTTCCACACTGTATATATAAGCAAAATATTGTCAAATTAACTGCATTTTCAGCACTGATCCTAAAAGGGTGAGTTGTATAAGCAATTTTTTTTATTTTTTTTAGAGGCACAAGCATGCATTCAGGAATAACTCAGTAAGTTTTTTATATGAAAATAAATTTAATAAATTGCAGTCACAGTAAAACTTAGCCTGCCTACTCTTAAAAGTCTCACTACGATGAAAATAGCAGCAGCTTACTTTATTTGGCTTTTGAAACATTGCAAATGACTAAAAAAAATCTATAATATGAGTAGGATTCTTATATTCTATTCTAATGCCTTGATTAAAAGAGAAATAGGGGGCTTCCCCGTTTCTTTATAGGACTGACAATAAGCTTCTTAATATTTTTAATACTTTAAACTCCAGAATAATTGTTCTTGTTCACTATTAACAGCTATCATTAAAACAAAAACTATCCTTCACCTCATTGCAAAATCCAAGTAAAAAGCATTAAGTATTTATAAGAAGGTAAAACTTACGTATGAACCCCATCGGATTTTCTTTGATCAAAAACTAGAGTTTCTCCTTTCGGAGACATTAGATGAAAATCAACATCTAATCCTGCTCCATCTAAAACCTGTAAAACAACAACAAAAACAGTGGAATTCCTGTCTCTGCATTGCTGAGATGAGTTTCTAAGCGAACTTTTCTAGGAACAATTTAGAAGGTGAATCTGCCTATGAGTTCAAGCCAAGTTTCACGGTAACTGCATACAACATAACAAAAATGGTGCTGTTTTAGCAGCACTAACGTGGCTACAGTTGTATCACAGCATAGGTTGTGTTGTAGAAGTTCTCAACAGGAAAGGCAGCCATGACGCAGGGTTCAGAGAGGGATCACATTTACAGTGACAGTAGCTAGGCCCATGTTGGGGTGCGTGGATGTTATCCGGTGAGTTATTTAGATACAGAAGGACTGAAAGCAAGACTGGAGACCTACCAAAAGAGAAAATGAAGAGCTAACTGTTGATCAAATTAAAGACATATATAGTGATAAGCCTTTAAAGCTATGATACAATCTGGGCACATTAAATCAAAACTTTCTATCAGCATAACACTTAGTGCATTGCAGAATTACCTGCGCCTCCAGTTTAAGTATTCTGGTGTTTTAGCCGCTAACAATTGAGGATAACTGAGTATTACAACCAAATCAACCAACCCAACTACTTCCAGTAACTTAGGAATACTGTTCCTTTTCCACACATTCAGTTAGAAAGATGAATCAGTACTATTGCTAGTAGTGCAGAGAAAGTTACTCTTGAATAAATTCCCTATTAAGACATTTGTTTTCTTAGTATTTAGAAAGAGCCTTTCTCATTACTTTGCACTAACTTTCTAGAAGTTTTTTTTCTGTTGTTGTTTTGGTTTGTTCTTAATTTTGCTTAGACAGGATGGTGAGCAGAGCTTGATCACCCGCATCTTTGATTCCTGCTCAGTTTTGCATGTAACTAACAGCTATTGGGAAATAATTAGAATTAGCAACTCAGATTTCCTGCTTTGCAATCTCAGACAAGGGGATGAAATCTTGAGGCACCACAGCCAGGCCAGAAACCACTGCAGCTTCTTACACTGGCCTTATCTGCCCTGAGACTTTTTAGTTAAGGAAGGGGCGAGCTCTTTGCAGAGATGCCTGGAGATCTTGGCTCTCCTGAGAAAAAGAGCTTCAAGATCTGAATGTTAGTCTAGTTAAACAAGACTTTATGAGAAATTTTTCTCTCCAAGACAAGGGCTGTTTAACGTAAAGACAGGTGAACAAGTGTTTTGTACATGAGCAGCAGTTCGGGGTGATGCCCTGCAAGGTCACAGGAGTCAACCCTGCGCGTTGACTGATTTGAAGGAGGACAACTCGAGAGCTTAGCCGGTACAAAAGGCAATAGCGACTGAAAAAGACCGCGGGAGAGATGCCGCCAGCAGCGTTACAGCGTTACTTTTGCGGCAGCCTGCCAGGTTTCCTGCATTTCAAGCCCTCCCGTGCCGTTAGGAAACGCGCTCTTGCCCCCGCGCCGCGACCGCCCACAGGCGCGGGGCGGAAGCGCCGCGGCCCCCCCCGGCCCCGCACCTGGTACTCGAGCTCCAGCGAGGCCTCCTTGCGCATGGGCTGGTAGAAGCACTCGCGGCGGCCGGCGGGCAGCGTGAACGTGAAGTCGCTGTCGAGGGAGGGGCTGAACTCGGCGGCGGCGCGTGGGGGCGGCAGCAGCAGTAACGCCAGGCAGCCGAGCAGCGAGAACGGGAACGCGCCATGGCCCAAACCCGCGTCCCGGCCCAGCTCTGTGCCCCGGCTCAACCCCGCGCCCCGGACCCCCTCTGTGCCCCGGTCCCGCTTCCGCTCCATCCCGCTACCAGGCG
>VZSV01000147.1:762750-793200 GCA_013398735.1 Nothocercus julius | reverse complement strand
TGCGGCGCGGCGCCGCCGCCATAGGCTGCGCACACGGAATGGCCATGGCGGCAGCGCGGCCGCGGCTCCGCCGGGCGGGAGCGGGGAGGGCGCATGCGCCGTGAGGCACCGTGGAGGAGGCGCCAACGGCCGCGCGGTTCAAAGCGCGGTGAGGAGGGAGCCGAGGTGTTGGGGATGGAGGTGTTGCTGCTGTAGCACTGCTTGGAGGTGGCTCGTAGCCGCTGCCGCGTTCCGTTCTGCTCGGGCGATCGAGGCAGGCCGCGGGGTGTTGGGGGGGAGCGCTGAGGCGGGTGGTGGCGGCCCTAGTCTAGTCCAGGCGAGCGGCCTTGGGACGCTCCCCAGCGCCCCAGGGCTCGCTCGGGGGGGAGGTGCTGCCGGGCGGTCCCTTCCACTCAAAATCCTCTGTCGGGCTCTGCCCGTGACCGCCCTCAGTCCCGCTTCGACGTGAGCCCGGCTGCCCCAGGGCAGGGGCTGGCGTTAGGCCGAGGAGCCGCTGTCACTGCCCGCGGGAGCCACGTCGGGGGCTGGCGGCGGGGACGGGAGTTGTGCTCGAATACAGCAATGGCTGGTGGAGGTTCTGGCTGTGCCTTGTTCTATGGAAGCTTGGTAGCTGTCCAGCCAGCAAGGTGGTAGAAACCCTTCTTCAGGTAGATTTCTCTCTTTTTAATATTAAATGTTATTTTAGCCATATATACGGTGCCAAAAGGATAAAGAATGTGGACTCACTCTAAAAGTGATGATGATGAAGAACTGCTCGCAAATGTGGAGTCACTGCGGAGTCAGCTGAGGAGAACGGAAAGGGATCTGCAGACTGTTGGGGAAGAGCTTTCCAGGTATGAACATGTTTCGGAGCAAGAACAGAAGATGCGTGTAGTTTGAACTGTAGTAATGACTCTTTACCTCGCTTCTAGCACTAGTGCGAGTGAGCAATCCGACCACCTCGAGGATGCTGCAGACCTCACTCTGGAGGATCTAGTTCATCCTAATTGCAGCTATCAAGGCTCTTCCAATTGTAAGAAAAATGCTGGTAAAACATCTTGTCAGGAGAGAGATTTTCAAAGAAGATCCAAAGTAAATATTGCTCTTCATTACTTATTTTTCCTATTTTTTGTTTGTTATACAGTCTTTCCTATGTTTATGAATGCTTTTTGCTTTTTGTCTTTCAGTTGATATACTTTTGCACTGAACTATGCAGTGCTGCTGCTATGTCACTGTTTCTTAAACATAATGTGTTCTTGGTGTATATATATTCCTTATGTGTGCTTCTCTATGTGTGTTTTCTTTTTATTTTGTTAATATCTAGTCATACTCGGTATCTACAAATTCTGATAAAGCTGTGGAACAAGAAAATAAGCATCTTAAGGAGAAGCTGAATGCACTTCTTGAACAAAATGCATCTTTGACTTCTCAGAACCACTACCTAAAAAATAAAGTTGAAACAATCAGCTTTGAATTGATGCAGTCAAAAACAAGAGTATGTATATTTACTGTGTTCATTTTCCAAATAAATGTTCTCTAGTGACCATGATTTTTGATCATAATTGTAGGCAGAACACACTCTTTTTTTCTGTCCTGGCTTATTCTGTTTAAGTGCTTGTGTGTTAACATGTATATATAGCATTGTTAATTTTAGGACAATAGTTTGGAATCTATTTCCCTATGAGAAAATAAATGTATTAAGTAACTGTATTAATTATAAGTTCTGTCTTTTCATGGGCCAAAACTGCCTGGAATTTATTGTCCTTTTTAAGGCATCCTAATTCTCATCTAGTTATAGGATGAGAATAAGTCACCTTTTGTTTATTGTGGGAGGAGGGAATTCCTGTCCCTCATCATTAAATATAGTTAGATAACGAAGAGATGGAAAAACAAATTACGTGGGGGGAAAAAATAGTAATGATTCATTATTTGCAATCCATTTTCACCATCAGGCATATACTTTTATATATATTTTTTTCCATGCAGCAATGATGTTCTTCTATTTAGTGCAAGTGTAACAATAATAAATGTAGTATTCTTAACACTTCTTGTTTGAGAAGCGTTATCTTCAATTACAAATAAGTAGATGCATAATTTTTTGTCATGGGAAGGACAAAGAGCGGAACATGAACTTGTCAGGGGAAGTAAGAGGCAAGATGAACAAGTAAAGAAAATATTCTGTTAGAGCATCATCTTGGAATGGCCTTAAGGGACTGAAGAAGTATTAAAAGAGTAGGAAGTCGGAGGTCAATTTGTATATATAAACTGTAGCTTCTGCGGTGGGATTAAGGGCCCTGTGCCCTTCCATAAACAGAGATTTGTGCATCTTATCTAAAGGTATATAAGCAAGTGTTAATAAAACTCCAAATATGTTTATATTTCAGATTTCTTACCTTGAAGTGGCTTTAGGTGCACGTTCAGCCAGCATTCCTAAATTAGAAGAACAAATTGTAAATTTAGAAGCAGAAGTTTCAGCTCAAGATAAAATTCTGAGGTAGTAAGTGTACTTTTTAATTAATATTTTTGTTTTGGTCTGTTTGTCAATCACAACTTTTTTTCTTTTTTTTTTTTTTTTTTTTTCCTTAAACCCCCAAATCACATAGTGATGGTCCCATTAGGGTCATGAGGCTTGGATTTAGCACTTTTTAGCTCAAAGCCAAGTTTGAGAAAAGACTTTTTTTGCTTTGTATTATGTGGAGAATGTACTCTAAGAAATAGAGGAAAATCAGAAAGACTGCTAAAGGGTCAAATTTTTAATTATGCCAAACATGACTATGCCCTTGTAACAGAGGCAAGTGTTTGTACGCTACACAACCACGTAACTTTAAGTAAACATAGATATTTTCAAATGTGATCTCACAGCAGATAACAAATTCTTTTTTCTCGAGTACGTCAGTTAAGACGTGGCTAAATAAAGGCAAAATATCCAGAGGTTGTCAGTTTCTTAATACCTGAAGCTATGTAATATTCAAACAATACCTTAGTAAGCCTGTTTTTACAAAACAAGTCAAATACTATTTTTAAATATTGTTCGAAGAGTTGGATGTTTGCCATGTAAGTTCTGAGTGCTGTATATGTGCATGAGTATGACTATACCTATTCCCAGAAAAATAGTGATTTTATGTGTTCAGATATTTGTGAAACAAAGTCTGTCATCTAAGTCCTTGTCATCAATAACACCTGAAGCCTATTGATGATGTTGGATACCCTTCCAGGCCAGAGATATACTCCTGGGGAGTTCTTTGGTCCATCTGGCAACTGAGGGGGGTCTCTAGCTCTGAGATCTGCAGCATGATTCTCAAGCATTGTATGAGGAAGAGAAAAATGAAATACTTAATATTATATATATAAACATAAGTTTATTTAGCAAAAATGTTCCTGTTTTTTAGTTATGCTTTCTGTTCTTTTGCTAGAGATGCAAAAGATAAACTGGAGCAAAGCCAGAAAAGGGTAGAGGAAAGAGAACAAGTATTACAACGATATAAAGAGGACTATAAAATTCTGAAAATGGAGTTAATTGAACGAAGCAAGCAGGGAAAGAGGTACTGTGTGATTTTTAATAAACTCAATACAGAAGTCTGTACTAATTCAGAAGTATTTATTACTATTGGTGGATGTTTACTTTGTGGAATCAGATCGTCCCTCTGATTTATGGTTTTGTTATTTAAAAAAAATCATTCTTCGTAAAGGTGCTTTTAAAAATTGGAACTATTTTTCAATCTTGAAATTTGCTCATTGTTCTGGGCTGATGTTGTACACTAAAATGTAATTTAGCTGCCTAGCGAATTGCTCACCTATTTTTCTCGTCAAAACAAGTAAAGTACAGTTGAGAGCTGAAATATGTCAGAATGTATTTTCATTTTGCCTTGCAAGCAAGGCAACATATGCTTATTTCTCTGTATGTCAAGTACATACTTGCAATCAACAGAACCATTCTCCAGTGTGATATTACTATTGGAAGAGGAGAAGGAATAAAAACAAAATTTGCATAAGAGAATGCTTTTTATTATGTTTAATCTTATCCACACATGTATTTTGGTTGAAAAAATATGCTGTCATTTTCCCTTATCTTCACCTTCCTTTCTCATAACTGAATTCATGATTTAGGAAAGTATTTCTCAAGTCTCGAGTGTGAAACACTTGTTTGCCTTGTCTCCCTACTCCCAGATTAGTTCTCACCTTCTCACTGCTACGCAAGAGGCAATAATGCTACTGCTGGACTGCCACTACTGCTGTAGAAGTGTGTGCTGATTTCCGCTCACAGAGCGTATGGGGCTAGAACTAGCTGTAGTTAGTTATTGGTTGCTGGTGTCAATATTTAGGTACCTCTGAAAAACTGAGCTTACGGTCATGCATACAACATTCTGATGAGTGTAAGCAATAATTACAATTTGGTTTCAATCAGTAATTACAGGCACTTATTGTTCATTTTGTGCTTCTGACTGACACCATATTGCTCATTATCTCAAATCCTGTTTTTCCTTCGCTGTCTCCAACTGGGTAATGGTCCTCAGACTGAGAAACACTGATCTAGGCTGTACTTAGATGAGGGACTTGCCCTGTCCCCATAGTTCATTCAGTGAAGGAGAAGAAATTCTTAGTGAGCAGCAGTAATTCTGTTGTGCCTGTTGCATATCCTGAAGAGGTTGCATCCTTAAGCTTTCCCAAGGCCGCTGTTCTAATTTCCTCCCACGTGAGCAAGTGTGGAGGAAGGTAAGATGGAGAAAGGAGGAGGTCAGTTCCAACACTATTCAGTCAGCATTAAAACTACTTCTAGTTCCCCTTAAGCATTTTGAATTTCAAGGATCATTCTTGTCTCCTTGTTCTTTATCATACATGCCTCTCAGTCCCTTGAAATGTTTTTTTAGTAGTAGGGATGAGGGGGCTGCAGGATGGCTTGAATCATAAACCTTTTGAGAAGCATCAGAATTTTATTTTTACACTCTTATTATCTGGATTTAGTTTCTGCTAATATATGCAAAAATGCTTTTTTTTAAGAAAAAAATAAAACTTTTTTTTTAATCTAAGAACTGAAGAGTTGGAAGGAGAAAGGAAGTTGCCAAAATTAACCATTTGTTAATTTAGTTGTTTTCTGTAACTGTAAAAGATAGTTATGTAATTACTATATTTTTAAAGTTGGTATGTTTCTTTGCAGAGCAGAACAGCAAAGAAATGAAGCTTTGTTGAATGCTGAGGAGCTGACAAAAGCTTTCAAAAAATACAAAGAGAAAATCATGGAAAAATTGGAAAAGGTATGTTTTTTTTCTCCTCTGTTACTTTTGACATGTTTTGTTTCTTCCAGTGTGCTGGAGGCAGTTATGTGTTCATAAATATATCAGCTGTCCTTGCTTGCTGTTGGCACAGTCTTAAGAGAGATGGTGCAGGATCAAATGCCCTACTTTTTCTGCTAACTTTCGCTCTCTGATGTGTCTTTGCATAGTCTAACCAGTCTACATCCCTGAGCTTGCCTAACACGGCTGCTGTTTCTTTTCCCTTTCTTGTTTATCAGTTAGGAATTCTAAGTTTAAAAGTGTGTGATCCCTTTTAAAGAACTCCTTTGACTCCCCATAGACTATTCACTGAAACGTATGCTAGAGAAGAGCTCGTGTGAAAATGAAGCTGTTTCTCAAAGTTGCAGAGGTCAAAGTCGTTAGTGTCACCCACCTAGCAGGGTAGAAAGTCTTCACGCTGGAGGGAATTACCTTTTAAGGAGAATTTTGATTTGATTAGATTTCTTTCTTTGTGAGAGGGCATTGCCTAAATATCTTGTCTTAAAAATACAAAGCTAAAATAATACTGTTTTTCCCAAATGTCAAAAAAAAAATATTTTTTTTCTCTCTTGTTCTTCAAAGTTATAAACAATAGAATTGTGTACTGCTTACAAGGAGAGAGAGGAGGAAAAAAAAAGCAGCAGTACACTGTTTCTAGTATATTTTTAAAAAGCCAATTGGCTATGGAAGGGTTGGATTATTAGTAAAAAAAAAAAAAAAAAAAAAATGTTGCTTTTTAAGGTTCAAGCTGAAGAAGAAGTCTTGGAAAACCATTTAATTACTTGTGGAAAAGAAAAGGAGAAGCTGAGTGAAAAGTGTGTCAGCTACAGAAAGGATTTAGAAATTCTAGAAGAGCAGCTAAGGTAAGGCAGATATTTTTTAGAAATATGCGCAATTATCTGAGAAGAAATTGCATGTTACAACTGTCTCTGAGAACCTACTTTCCAATACATTCAGTTTAAACCAAATCAGGACCAGCGTTTCAGATCAATTTCCCCTCCCCACTCATTTTTTTGGGAGGGTAGGTTCCCCCGGCTTGCATAGAGTTCCTGCAAGAGATGTGGGTTCTCTGGCCTTCTATCTCTTCTGTTCCCTACAGTCTGCCAGTGTACATGCCAGTGAAAAAGCACCCTGCAAATGTGCTTACATGTACCCCTGGGTTGGGGCCTCTACTTGCTGTACCCCATACAGCAGCACCCCATACCGCTACTTGTAGGCAGGCTGCTCTTGGTATCTGTTGGGGAGGCTACTTTCAGATCTGAGCAGAGGCTGTGATGCAGGCAGGACAGCTTCTGACAATGTCAAAACAGGTTTTGACTGTTGCTGTTTTCCTACCCCAAAATCTTTCCCCAGTGTCAAAAGTTGTCATGCTTTCTGTATATTCTTTTTCAAGTTGATTTCTCCTTTGTTTCAGAAGTTTATTTTATAATTCCCTCCTTACTATAAATGTTATTGATGGTTTTCCTCTGGCATTATCAGTTTTGTGCAAACAGTCTCAGACAATTTTGGGTGTCTCATTCACACACCTTGTCCTTGCTCACCTTGTCTTAGCAGTTGTTACTCTCTAGGCCATATCACCCAACCAAGGTGGGCAGTTTGAGCACCCCACAGCAGTTTGAATCTTGGTCCTTAGGAAGAGTGGAAACTTAGCAAAGCTGTAAGAACTCCTCTGTACTTTGTGTGGAGCTAATCCTACATTTTGAGAGTGAGGAGACTAGTGAAGAAACAGTATATTTATGTCTCATTTTTCTCCTAGTATTTTTAATAATGAGAATTCTAGTCTACTTCTCTGTTTAGCTATACCTTTTGGATATTTGTGTACCCTTTTAGGCAATCAAGAGAAGAGAATCACAGCACAAAAGAAGGAATTAAGAATCTAGAGGCAAAGAATGCTGAAACACTATCTCTGCTGACACGGTCCAATCAGAAGATTCTCAAGCTTGAGAGAGAACTTGGTGACAAAGAAATAATACTTAAAGAGAAAAATGCTTTAATAAGTGAAAATGCAGAGCTGAAAGCCCTTACAGCACAGCAACATGATCGCCTGAAATTATGTCATCAAGAAATTGAGGATTCAAGGAAAGAGCTCAGCATACTAGAAACTATTATTTCTCAGTTTTCTCTAAGTACATCTGAAGAGGTACAGTACCACATATGTAATTGTAAGTCGTATTGTGTATCTTGAACAATTCTAACTTGTGTGAAAATTCTGTAAAGTTATGCAGGGATAATCTGAGTACAGTTTCTTTAGTTGAAGATATATTCTCCAAAACGTGATATCCTCCTATGTGATACTGAAATTTCTTTCAGTTGAACAATATGGCAGTCGAATATATGTTTGTGTATGTATCTCCTTTTTCCCTTCAAAAGAAGAGATACCCTTTCTCTGACTGAAAATTAGCTTTTGTTTTAACGTAATGAACCTTGGCTTATCAGCCTAAGACTTGCACTGGTGAACTTTACAACTAAACTGCTTGTGGTTGGGAAAGCCAGGTAAAGAAACATCAAGTTGTGACTGGAGTTATTGGAAGAACTCTTTGGGAAATCAAGGTAGACAGCAGGGCTAGGGAGAAGAATATTCAAGATCAAGAGCACTTTATTTGTAAAGTATAAATGGGAGTAGTTGTATTGAAAACAAAAAGAAACTTCCTTAGGATTTGGGGCTTCTGCTATAGAGTATAGGAATTTTGTATGAAGCATGATGTTTTGGTCTTTTATAACTATAGAGGTTTATTTAGATAGTCCTTAAAGAATTGTTTTGTGGTTCTTTTTGGAAAATACATTATTTACTATTTCTGGAAAAATAAGAATCATTTCAGTAATTTAATAGAGTATTCAGAAGCCCTCTGAAATGTGAGGAAGAAAAAATATATTTAATGCCGTCATGGAAATCTGAAAAGAAATAAGATGTGAGAAGATCAAGAAGTGAATCAAGAAGTTTCTTGTATCTGTAATCTCCCATGGCAAAAATGCTCTCACTTCAATGTCTATACATAGATATGGATAAAGGAGAGACTTTAGGGGGACCTGGTTTATCTAATTCCCATTCATTTAGGAGAAGAATTTTAAAGGTCCGGTTAACATCCTGGCATGTTTGTCTTAAAATTATATGAGAGTAGAATACATAAATTAATTATGCTGTGAAATAAAAAAGTCAATTGCATTGATTTTGGTTTTCCCTTAACTTTTTTTTTTTTAGTTTAAATGGCACCACTTGAAACATCAGCTGCCCAGTTCATCCACAAAAGAAGCGCTCTCAGACTCTTGTGGTGAAACAAATAAATCTTTGATTACAGACCTGAGGTATAACTTTCTGGTTACTGAATTATGTCAAGAATAGGCAGATAATTAGGAGGTATTAGAACCAGTGCATACAGAGAATATTAAGTTCTTACCTTCTTTTTTTTGTGATAGACTGAAATTGGCAATGAAAGAAGCAGAAATTCAAAACCTTCGCACCAACTTAGCTGTATGTAAGATAGCTGAGCATCTTTCTAATGATAATGAAGGACAAGAAGGCAATAGACTATGTGTCCTGGAAACAGAGCCCGTCAAATTGACTGGAAATCAAGCAGGTAAACCTTCTGAACTAGCTGCAAAATTCCTTCTCATTAAACCACAGGATAGGAGTTCAAATTTTTGTGAGGTTTTTAAATTGCTTTTCTAGTAATTTCTTCTGGAAATTGCGATGTTTTCCAGGCACAATATTTTACTGCTATTTTATTTTTGTGAGTTAAGAGTTACTCGTTCAACTTCTTCTATGTTCTAGCTACAAACTATTTGAAATGGAAATACATCTTTTTTATTTAAGCTATTTATGTCAAGGTCTAAATATTTTCTTTGATTCTTTTGTCTGTATTCTGCTGTCACTGAATTAATTTTGCTTCTGCAGTCACTGTTAGTACTGTACAACAAAATGATTTCAGGGGAGTGCCTTTTTTTATTGTGTTAGTGTTTTTCTTTCTTGAGTCATAGTATGCAGCTATCTTAGAGGGGGGAAAAGTTAGTTTTGTTTCTGAGTAGTATATTTATTAATTCAACATGCTATGGTTATATTTTAACTTGATTGCTTATTTGTATGCTCTTCTGTAAATTAATCTTATTTGTCTAATTTTGAGAGAGTAGAAAATGTCAACAGTTAGAACTTATCAGCAAACAATTTGAAAAGGAGAGGCAAAGATTCAAGAAAGAGATAGAAGAGTTATCAACTGAACTTACAGAAGTGAATTATGAGAACTCTTCTTTGAAGAGCAGTATGGCCCAGAGAGCCAGTCAGTTTCAGACCATACAAGAAGAACTCTTGGAGAAGGTTTCAAGAGCTACTAACTTAGAGCGAGAAGTAAGTTGTTAGTGGCACTACAAATGTGCCACTATTTCCTTTGTTTAGTAATCAAAGATAGTTAAGTCGATTTTTATGGAAAACTGTAATTGTCATATTAATTTTTAAGTTGAGTTTAAGAAGCAGGACTTAAGGAGCAGCTTTTGAGCAAGCTGGATAATTTAAAGTAAGCAATCTTAATTTTTTTTTGTCAGAAGTCTCTAGCTTTGAAGCTGAAGTAGTTGGTGGGCTTTGTTACTGCTATTTGGATTGTTATGTAGGAAGTATGCATGTTTTTGTGGTTTTAGTATGCTTCAAATAATATATGCTTATATTTAGATTCTGAAATAACAGTTTTAAATATTTTTCCTCATTAAATGTTAATATAGTTGCCAAGGATCAACTCTTGAGGAACTACAAAAGAAATTCAGGTTTCATTAGCCATTCTCAGATTAAATAAGTTGAAATGCCAATACTTACATTCTGGTGCTAATGTGTTTTTAGTATTTCAGCATATTTTATCTCAGAATATTTTCTCGCAGTAGCCATGAAATATTATAAATCCTTAATAGCTAATTCAATTTAATGACATTGATAATTATTGAGACTTGTGTGTTTGAAATAAATTGTCTTGAATTCTTCTCTATAAATAACAGTAACAAATAAAACAAAAATAAGGCAGTAAAATACTAAGAAATTATAGTAACTAAACCAGAATTGTTTATAAGAAAGCATATACAAATAACAAATGTTTGAATAGACCCATAACAATTTTCTTCAGTGTTTTATGCCATATTTGTTTTTAGATTGCAAAGAAATCTTCTCAGCTCTCTGCACTTGAGAAACAACTGGAAGAAAAGACAGTTGCTTATTCTTCAGCTGCAGCAAGAAGTACTGAGTTGGAAAAAGAACTCATGGTAAGATATTCTCTGTGAGAAACTTCATCTTTGTAAAATTAAATAAATGGAGATTAAAGTTTAAGTTAAAATGATATTACACATACTCAAAATGGATAGACTTTCAGATCTGCTGGGCAGTCCATTCAGTTTTCAGGCACTACAGTTTTAAATGCTTGAATAATTTCCCTTCAAATAAAACTTTTTTTTTTTAACACTTGGTACACAAGTACTAATTTATTGATGGATATACTACTTTTTCTTTCCTTTTGATTACATGTGAAATGAAAGTCTAATCCTGTCAAAATCCTTGGAAGCATTTCCATTTGTTTCAGTGTGACCAGGATTTTATCCTTACTATTAGAAACTCTATGAATACATCTATGTGAACTTAAAATTTCTTTTGGTCTTTGTCAGAAGTTCCTTCCTCCCATTGCTATAATCTGTGACAGTGGTCCACCTTGGCAGACATCCTTGTCTGTGTGTAGTGGCTGCATTTAGGGCCATTCTATAGATATATTGCAGGCTTGAATTCTTTGAATAGCAAAAATGCTGTGTATAACTTTGTAATCAAGTTCCTAGATTTCATAAACAAAGAACACAGAAAATACTAAAGTAATATACTATTTGGTATCAGAGTTAAATTACTGTATCAAGGTATTTCTGTTGCCATTTCATAGGAAAAGAAGAGCTACATTCATCAGCTGGAAAGAACTGTCAGTGAAGAACGTGAGCAAATCGCTTCAGCTTTCGAAAAAGCAAAGCTGATTCACCATGAGCAACATGAAGAGATGGAGAAACAGATTGAACTAGTAAGACCGTTTGTTCTGATATTTGAGTGATATACTTGGTAACTTTTATGCCATGTTGAATAAGTTCTTTTTTTGCTCAGCAATTCTAAGGCAGATACACAATTAACATGCAGAGAATACATTCCCTGTTTTTAGTTTATTTTCCGTCTTAACATGCAACAATGTCACAATACTTGTCTAAGATACGAATATCCTCTTTCCTATTCAAAACAGGAAGCCAGATATCCTCCACAGGAACATCTCCCCTTAATCCCCTGAAATCCTTGGAAGTCATTCCCCATAAAACCATCACCTGCATGCTAAAGGGAAACTGAAGAGAAAGCAGGCCTAGAAAGAGTGCTAATCCTCTTAGGTGCAAAGAGAACCATCTAGAACAGAGAAAGCGATAGCTTCTGTCACTATTCATTTGTTTGCTGAACCTTTGCCAAGCTGAGTCTTAGGACCATCTTGTTCAGCAACAATCCTTGCTAAAATTTTTCAATCTTTATTTAAGAATTCCTGTTTTATGTGATCCAAAATATAATTTTGGCTAGCTGTTAAAGCAGCTCGTGGCATCTTACTAAAGAAGACCTATAGGAGTTATATGTCTTTTTTTTCGATAACAATATAAAAAGTAATTATGCTCTGCCTGCCATGATTCCTTTTGCTTCTCCTGTTGTTTTTAAATATTAAGCGTTTGGAGTTTCTTGATGTTTATAATATACTACTGACAGCATGAGTGTGATCAGTTTTCATTTTCAAGATGATGGGAGAAGGGAATTGAGTAACATGATTAGATGCATAGTTCTCTGGAAAAGCTTATTAAAATAATAAATGAATAATTGTTTATGGACAGCTTCAGACACAGCTGGATAAGAAACATCAACAATTCATTGAACAAGAAAAAACAGTGTCTATTTTACAACAAGATATTATATGCAAACAACATCACATTGAATCATTGGATGAGCTGCTGGTAGAAAGCAGAGAGGTAAGGTCTTGTTTTCCTCAAAATCCAAATCAAGAGAGTGACATTCAGGGATGAAAAGCATATCCAAGGACATGTGAAAAATGAAGACAGATGAAAGATTCTCTGTTAGATAAATAGATAAGCAGAGACTCTCTATTGTTTGCTCTCTCAGCATTCTGTTTATTGCTCTGGTTTGTACCTTGGCTTTGTTGCTGCAATCACAGGAAAGAGGCTTAGTAACAGAGCTATTGCATCTATTCTGAACCAGGCAGAGAACTAAGAAGATGGCATTATGTCATTATGCACTCCTTGTAGAATTTCTATTTACAGCTGAATATAAAGGCATACTTACTGGGAGCCAAAATCCCATAGAAAGATGGTGTACAAAAATCCAATATAAAAGCAATTGTCTTTCAAATACAGTGATATTTTTGCTGATTTCTAGTATGAGTTTTTATCACATTTACTTTTATTACTGCAACTATATTAATTTTTTTTTCTTTCAAAAAATGTGTACAAACAGGAAATGGAAAAACAAAATGTAAAGAACAATGAAGGATTGAAGATGCTGCAAAGCCAGTTAACTGAAGAAACGATCAAAGTTAGTAAGTTCTTGTAATTTTCAATTAATATTCTTTAAATGGCAATAATGCTCATTCCTTCTTTATAGACAAGTTATACTAACGGCCACTTTATAGAAATTTGTCTCATGTAAAAATTTTGGAAACCTTACAGCTACTTTATTTATTTTTAAGGAACACTGTGGTATAGTATGGTTTAGTAAACTGGTAGCATTGAAAGCATTAGTCCATCCACCAAAGCTTATCCGCACAATTGCTGTTGAAATGAATTGATGAGAAGTGTCATCTTAGCACTGAAACTAATCATCAGGAAAAGTTTAATCACAAATCAAAAGATTAATCCTAATTCTGTGGCTTAGGATCTTTGGAGATCTTTTCTTTATAATTTTTATGTCTGTGAAAGATCACAAAGTACTCATTTGAGATTACTCAAATCCAAATTAACAGCAAAATAATCCAGATAGTTTAGAATTGACATTGCTACCACAAGAAATTATGTTACATGTTTTGTATTAAAGCTGTTGCTTTCCTTTCTGGTGAGAGTCAGGCACTGTCTTGCACAACATAAAACAAGAATATATGCTCTTTAGCCTTTTAAAGAACAGGGTAATATGTTAAGATTTGAATCTCATTCTTGAAAATGACTTGTCACAATTCATATATGGTGACCATTCCAAATTTACAAATAAAATTCTCTATGTAAAACTTTACTCTGTAGTAAAACTTGGCATGTAAATAACTTGGTTTTCTACATATGCTTGTGTTTTAATTTCTAGCTATTGACACATACTGGAATATCTTGTCAATATGATAGTCTTATGTGATTTTGAACACAATCTTAAAATATTGTAGTTTCATAAATAATTTTCATTTCTAAATGTTATTTGAAATCTTTGCAGCTTATTGTAATATTCCAGGCTTGTTTTAATACTGTTTAAAATAAAAATCTAACTTTTTCAGACATTTTACATAAAGGTTTTTTTTTTTTTTTAACTTTTTTTTTTTAGACTCCCAACTTGTTAGTCAGAAATTTGTTAAAAGTGGTCTGTTACATGTAACTAGGTGAGACAACTTCAGTCAGCACTGGACATATGTAAGGAAGAACTTGCACTGTATTTGAATCAGTCAGAAGAAAATAAGGAGATATTTGAAAATCAGCTTAAAAAGAAATCTGAAGAGGTAACGGCTTGTTTTAGTAGCTTTTCTGTATTACAGAGAAAACTGCTTTTAAGAATGATATAATATAGAAGTTTGTTTTTCAAAGGAGAGACAAAACAACAGCAGGAGTTGTGCACAGGAAAGAAGCTGAGAAAAGACTGTTTTGTGAAGCTAAGAATAAAAACCGTGACTAGAGGATATTGAATAAGCTTAAGGTTAAGAAATACTATGAGAAAAAAAAAAGTGCTGAAGCAAGTAAAACAATCAAGATTAAGTGAAAGGAGAGCATTGTCTTGGAAGAAGAAAATGAGGCAGATAGCTATTGTTGTGTAAAGTTATGTGTATATGATTGATTTGTTCGTATTGAGTGTCCTACTGGGGAAGGAATCTGGACATGAGAAAACTTTTCAAATTCCAACCACTGAATTTTATCATACTTTCCATTATTATACAAAAGCAAGAAAGACTAAAATTAAATAAATTTAGTAGTAGTTTGTTTTGTTTAGTTGATATTTATTTATTTTGTAGTGTGGATGACTAACCATATGAACAAATTATAAAGGGTAACACAGCCCATACATGTATATTAGCTGGATAAAAATCTATAGTCCGTGCTAGACATAAACTTATGACTACTGTTTGTTTCTAAGCCCTAAAATCCATTTTCCTTCATCATGCTGCATATGAAGAGACTAGGTGCTCTGTGATACTCAAGGGTAGCAACTGAAGTTTTGCAGTCATGACCAATATTTTCATAAGTAAAAGATTTACTACCTCTATCTTGGAGTGAGCAGTTAGTGATTTTTTTAGGGAAGGACTGAGGACAGATCTCAAGGAGAAAAAAGGACTCTGAGAAATAAAGCAGGAAGAGTAACAGAAAGGAAGGTTGTTCACCTCCTGAGTTTTGTACAGAAATAATAACTTACAGATGAAAATTCTTGTTTATGTTTGTTTTTTAAAACATGACCAGTTTAGATCTCATTAGAAAGCAAGAATTAAAAGACTAGGATTGGTAAATGAGTTCATTCTGTACTTCAAAAACGTAGCTAAAAGATGAATTAGCACAAAGAGAAATGTTTTATTGTAATAGAAAGTGAATGTATTTTCAGGTTTGTTGGTTACAAAAAGAAATAAAGCTGAAAAGTCAAAATCTTCAGGACACCAATGAACAAAATGTTCTGCTCCAACAAACTTTGCATCATCAACAGCAAATGTTACAACAAGAAACTATTAGAAATGGAGAGCTGGAAGATAATCAAATTAAACTTGAAAAACAGGTACAGCATGGTGAGAATAGTATATGTAAGGACAGATATTTAAATGCTTTTGTGTGTTTTGTAACATCTTAGAATCTGAATGTTTATTTGATAACTTACTGAGATGATGGTGGTTATTTCAGATCTAGTTAAATATTTTAGTAGTGTTTTTTTTTGTTATCAGATTCTGTTCTACATAACTAGCACTGCAGTGGCTGAATACTTGAAAAAATCAAACCCCAGACTTGAACTAGGTAGAGATATATTGAAATTGAGAAAGTTGAGCCTAGCTATATGTGCAAGAGACAGCTTGTCTTTATATTGCATATTTCTGGTGCTAAATTATGTGCATCTTTAGACTTTAAGGAAACAGTCCTAAAATTCTCAATGATGGTTGCAAGACAAGGCTGCATATTTCTTTGAAATGTAATTTAAAAGTGCCAACACTTTTTGAATACAATTTTAAATAGGTATCTAACTTGGAACAAGAGCTTCAGAAACAGAAAACATATGCAGAAGATGAATTGAGAAAGGCAGAGGAGAAATTTCGCCTAGCTTCTCAGGAAACAGATTTAAAAAGACAAAAGGTGGCTGAACTTAGTAGCACAATCAGGTAGGTTTAGAATAACTGAGTGGTATATTCTACAGTTGCACATATTGATTAGAAAGATTGTTTGTTAGTAAACTGTTGTTGAAATGATACCAGCTATGTAGTCATACAGTCTCTGTATGAGCACAGCCTGGAAGTCAGAAGAAAGTTTCTTATCTCCTGAACGTGAGGTTCTGGAATAGTCTTCAAACAGAGTAAATGCATGTCCAAACAACTTAGTCTTAAGATTGTACCTGACATATTTATGAATTGAATTGTATTATGAAGGTGCTTGTAGTATTAGCTGGTAAATTCTAGGAGAACTAGAGTATACTCCCAATGGAGTATAATCCCAGTGGATTCTTCAGTATTAACCTATTCACAAGTGCACGTGTCTTCTCAGAACATATAAGGTTATATATATGTTGCTTTTAATATTACAAGATTAATTACATTTTGCTCTGCTTGCTTCTCTTAATCAGGGAGATTAAAGTGGAAATGGATCAGTGCAAGGCTAAACTTACTAGTGTGGAGAATGAAGTAGTGCAATTAAAACATGATGGTGAAGACAAAACAATGCAGATAAATCAATTAGATATTATTTTGGAAGAAACACAATCAGAACTCAGTAAAAAGGCAAATCAGGGTAAGTTATCTACGTTGTTTTTAAAGCTTTCATTCATAATGCAGTTTCTCTATATTTTATGTATTAGATACATCTTTCCCTATGTTATAATCAAGTACATGTATTTTCTATATACACCTCTTTTTAGCATAGCCTCTGCAAAGTCTCACTCTGTGGGATGTACCTTTACTGCAAATGAAAGGACTGGGCAGATTGTCCCTGTAAATTGGTAAAATAGTTTCTTAATGCGTTATTTAAACAGGACATAGATTTGACAAAGGTATCTTCTATTCACAAAAAATCAGCTCTTAAAAACAGTCACAAGAGAATCTATGGAAACAAACAAATTTCCCAATCTTGTCCATTTGATCTTTTCTTTTAAACCAGATGCTTGCCAGTGATTCTGTTGACATTTTTATGTAGCACTACAGTTAATACGTTTTTTCTGGATTTTCCCCTTGGTCAGATGATTTGGATGTGTCTTCATATTTTAAGTCTATTACAAATTCTGAGATCAATAGAAGAGTGAAGGCTTTGGTTTCATGAAAGTCTGGTGCATCCCCAGCAGTTACTGTTTTTTCTAGATTTTTTCCTAAAAATAGCAATAATGGAAGTTGATTAGGACTACAAGTGCTAATAGGCAGTGATATCACACATAAAGAACACCTAAGAACATGACTTACTGATGATTAAACTTTTCTGGTTTTCTTACTCTTTATTTTAATTACAACAGTGAATGAACTTGAAGATAAGCTGCTTCAGAGAGAGACTTGCCATAGGGAAGCCTTACAGAAAATAGTAGAACTAGAATCTTCATTACAGAATGCCCATGGAGAATTAAAAATCACTTTAAAACAGCTTCAGGAATTGCGAGATGCACTGCACAAGGCACAGTCCTCTCTGGAGGAGGAGCACGTTACGGTCAAGGATCTAACAGCTGAGCTCACGTAAGCTGGTGTCCGAGTTGGTAGCTCAGATGGTTTTTGCCTTCTAAGCAGCTCCTTAATATTTGTCCGGTTTGTGGCCACTGGATAACTTGTTATAGTTGTAACTCCGCTCAGATTTAATTTCTAAATTAAAATGATGCATAGTTCTTGTTTTGAAGTTGAATTTTAAAATGTGTTAAAATTATTTTTTTGAATCCCAAAGTTGTGAAATAATAGTAAGAGGAATATTTTGTCCTTTTTCTTCTATGGTGATAAATTAATTACACTTTCTTCTGTACTGCTCTGTCCTAATAACCAATTAAATAACTTGAATTAGGAAGTTGCTGGGAAATCTTGAAGGCAGTTTACAGTACTATTCCACTTGGGTTTGTTTTTTCCACACTTAGTTGATTTACATTTTGAAGTAATTTCACTTCGAATAAAGAATAGATCTAGTGCCTCTCAAACTCTATACTCAAATCTAAACAATTAAATGTGCAGTTAGGCAAATGAGTTTGTGAATTTCAGGTACTGCAAAGGAGAAATAGAAGACAAAAAGCAAGAACTCCTTGACATGGAGCAAGCACTGAAAGAAAGGAATTGGGAACTGAAACAAAGAGCAGCTCAGGTCAGGTCATTTTAAGTATGTTACTGACAACTGTTCCTATTATGTAGTAGATAATTTATAAAATGACCACTAGATTTCATAGTCTTAACACATCGTTCCAAACTGTATTGTTAATGTAGCCAGGATGTCAACCTCAAAACCAATTGAATGTTCCTAAAGCCTTGTGTCAACAAGACTGATTAGGTTGTGTTCCTTCCAGAGCTTGCATTATATTATGATTAAGTGGTCACATAGCACTATTGTGACAGACTACTATTTTGACAGAACAGAAACCTCATGTAAACCTATTCAGTGATTTCTTAATTACAGGACAGATAATGCCTCCTTGATGTTTGATAAAATGAAGGAGGGGTCTGCATTGAAGTGGTTCTGAGATGACGGATTCTTTTCCATGTTTGTATGGGAACATATTTGATCAGATATAAAGCAGCCCCTAAATATGAAATAGTGTATTTGCTGTGATTAAATTTCTTTAGCTCATTTCATATTTTTTCAGTCTTTTGGTCTGACTTTAGGACCTGATACCCCTTACAGAAGAACTGTTGTTTTGTCACTTGTAACTAACGTTCTAATAACTACTTCCTGAAGAAGTTAGCAGGCTCTGTATCCAAGAATATTTGACTCACACATACAGTTACGCACAGTTACACACGCGAACACACGAATCTGTTGAATGAAAATAAGGAGGCCATAGCTTTCAATATATAGTCCTTACAGTCCTGTGAGCTGTTCCAGGAATTCATCAAAATAAAAGCTTTGGCAAAGTTAGGCATTTTCTAACATGAAGAATTAATATGATATGATACTCGGGGACTTCAGTTTAAACTGAGAACTTGGGCTGTGTTTTGTGTATCTGGGGACTAAATTTATTCAGTTACAGACTTATTTAAAAATATAGTCCAAATACAAAGAAAAGAGGAGGAGAAAATAAGTTTGGAGATGGATGGGTGGCATTTTTTTATACTGATTGCTTGAAAACATATTCTTGAGACTAAAAGGGATTAGTTTCATTTCTTCTGCTTTCATTTTTGTAACATTATTTCTTAAATTCAACATAGTAGAGCGAAATAAATATTTCTCTTTTTTTTTTCCATTTTACCTCTAGATTACACAGTTGGATATGACAGTTCGTGAACATAGGGGAGAAATGGAACAAAGAATAATTCAATTAGAAGGAAATTTAGAGAAATCGGACTTAGAAATTAAGGAGTGCAATAAACAGGTAATTTTTGCCTTAAAAAACAACAATAAACACAGTTATGCTAATAGGGCTCTTAATGGTACAGGAATACCTCCTCCTGGGGCACAATAACTAGGCAAGCTTAATCCAGAAAAAGCAAGACAAGTATCTTATTATGAGGAGAAGGAAGGAGGCAATAGCTTAATATTATGCCAGCACTTGACCTATAACAGGAAAATGCCCATGTAAACAAAGTGTGGCTTTTTACCTAATAAAATATAGCTATCAAACTGCTCTTTTAAAATAAGAAAACTTTGTATTTTATTTTACCCACAGTTGGCAAGGATACCCAATGTCAGAGGTAATACTGACAGCACTTCTAATTTATTATTATCCTTATCCTGATTTTGGTGAAATATCTGTTCTGATTTCAATGCATTTTGTGTTCAGATTGAGAGCTTAAATGGCAAACTTCAGCATTCTAAAGATGAGCTTCGTGAAAAAGAGTTTGAACTGCTCCAGAGAGATCAAGAAATAAATCAGTTGAAGAAAAAAATTGAAAGAAATCAACAAAGACTAGCAGCTTTTGAAAAGGTAAAATGTTAGTTGAATACACAGGATATTTTCATCCTGGTTCACTGAATGTTCTTTGTTGTTGTTTGTTTGGCAGTTTAATAAACAAGGTAAATAGCCTCCCTAAACATGGTGCTCGCAAATAGTGTGAAATTATCTTCAGAAATTCTTGAAGTTCATTTTAAACACATTATCATTTTTTTATATTTACCATAATGCCTAAAAAGAACAGTATAGTGTCTCTTTAAAATAAGTGTCGTTACTTCTCCTCAAGTAATTGTTATCCCCGTATTGATGAATCTTTACTATAATTAAAACATTTTAGAGGTAAAACAATAAACAAATGTAACAATACACTTTCATATTTTGTGGAGAAATTTGAAAAACTATGGATTATCTTATTTTCTAACTAGATGCACAGGATATGGAGAAGGTTTTCTCTGAAATGAATTGAAACAAGGCTCTCTGTGATGAGAGCATCTTATGCCTTAATTGTCTAGATTTTGCATCAAAAGAATGCTGAGATTGAGGGTGCTTATGGGAACTAGAAAAGATAATTTTGTATAGCGACCAGGAGCATACACATAGAGGAGGCAGCTAAATTTTACTTTAAGAATGATACGAATATTTGTTTTCAGGCCTGAATTAATAACTAGTTAATATGAGTTAAAATACAGTATTTTTATGAATGTGTTACTGTGCAAAATTTCATTATAAAGTGTTATTGCATCTTCCTTTTATCTGTATTGGCCTGTTGTGAGAGGTAGGGCCCTGGGCTTAAATGGATCATAGAAGAGTATGACATGTCTTGTCTTTGCAACCTTTAAGACTCTATAAATATCAAAAGGAATGTTACATTTTTTCAGTTTTGTGTGTTTGGGGTTTGTTTCGTTTTACCCTGCGAGCAAGGATGAGTGCAAGTTGTTCTGTATATGTATTCTTTGAGATCTGATGTTACTTACCTATCACAGACAGTGAAAGATCAGGAGAATTGCATTGGAGACCAGTACAAGGAAGCATTAGATTTGGGGCAACAACTGAGGCTGGAACGAGAACAGCTGCAGCAGACGCACTCGGAACTGCTGGAGACTCGTCGAATGCTAGTTCAGGCTCAAAGGGAAGCAGACCGGCTCTCACATGAATTGGAAGAAGTAAATCATCTGTCCCAAGAAAAGGTGACTCTACATTTCCAAATACATTTTCAGCAATAGTAGAACTAGCTATTGAAAAATAGCTAGTTCTGGGAAGATTGTGTTTACTTTGCAGTTTAAAGTTTGTAACAGTGAAGCATATTGTAGTTTTGTTTGGGCCTGGGAGCATCTAGGATTTCTTTTCCCTTTGACTTTCACCATACGTGGCAGCTTTGTTTCGGTTCTGAAAGATAGAATGTTGCAAAGGTCTTTCCTTGGTAATTATGAACAAAAGAAATGTCCAAATTTAAAAATGCTTGAACAGCAAGCAAGTTATTTTATAACTTTACAAGTTCACCAAACTGCCCAGCAAAAAGTGTTGTTTCCTTTGTTGCATGGAACAGAAATGGGAAACAACTGAACTGTTTCCATAATTAAGTTTATGCAAGGAACTGGACTGAGTCAGAACCTCATGCAATAGCTGTCTGCCCACTGTCTTTCCTCTTTCCCATACACAGGTCAGACCCAGCTGCAGTTCCTGTTCTCTCTTGAATATAGCTACTCCTCTCTTTTATGATACTACGGGTTAGTAGCCAGTGCAGAGGAAATGGAAAGAAAGGATGTGAATATCTTCATGTTTTTCACTGATGAACTGTGAGGTTCACTGGAGCATGACTACTTTTGCCTAATAGTTATATGTGTATAAATTAGCAGTTTTCATGGCTTTCTTGTGAGACATAAATAAAAATAAAAGCAGAAGATTGCTCTTCTGCTTAAGATATAGCTTTAAATATAGGAGTGTCATTTCTACTGCGTTTATATTACCTGTTTTGTCCTCAGTTATTCTCTATTTCTCTCTCATTTCTCTCTCAGAAGCATGAGGGAGCATTATAAGACAGAAAGGTACATTCATTTGCAAAAACTTATTTTGTCTTCCTGATTTGCCAGTTAGCAATCTCTAGAAACCTCTAGTGGCACAGCTATATATTCCTAACCAAGCTTTGGAAGAATGTTCTCAAGCAAAGAGCTTAACGATCTTAATAATATTTTATAAAAGCAACTTCATAACCACCTGCCTGAGGTAATCCTTTCCTGTCTGTGAGTAAACTCTGGGAACTATTCAAAATTCTAAGGTGTCTTGCTTGACTATATAATGTACAACTACATTTACTGCAAGCAAACATCTAGTCAAGGGAGTGTGCCTCTATACTGCTTTTATTTGCTAGGCTTAGTCCTAGAAGCTAAACAAGTAGTCTACAGCTTGTTGACTGCTGTGTTTTAGTCTTTGTTTAGCTGCTGATTCCCTATGAGCAAATATGGAAATGGCCGACCTCTGTGCTTCCTCACATAAAACACAAACTTAGATTCCCTTACATCCCGTGATTGCCCAAGTGCAAATAATAGTTTGCATTTTTACACCATTTGTCACTTACAGGCATGATTCATAGTATCACTGTCTTTCAGGAATCCCGTGCAAAACGTTTGGCAGAAGAACTTGGTGCTGCTCAGGCTCGTGAAGCTCAGTTAGAAGCACGAATGCAATCTGAGATAAAAAAGCTTTCTGCAGAATTGGATTCGTTAAAAGATGCTTGCCAGCTAGAGGTAAATACCACAACTGAAATGGCTCCTGCAATTTTGCTTAGGTTGGATCTGAGTGTGATGTGAGTTCACTTTAGGGTATTTTCCTGTTACATGTCTTATCTTTCTGATCAAATAAATACTCATGGATGAAAAGCCTAACCAGAAGAAAAGGTTCCGTAAATAAAAAGTCAAAAATTAAAATCCCATGAAGTATCTTTATAAATGTGTTGTTAGTGTGTACGTGCTATGTGCTGTAAGTTCACAACTCTAATCGGATACTCTGCCATTTACCATTTATACTGGAAACGGTATAGACAAGATAATGAAAATATACCTATTCCAGTCCTCTGCCTTGAAAGACTTGGGATGAATGAAAAGGAATTTAAAAATTATTTTCAGCATAGTTAAGTAGTTAAAACACCAGATTTCAGTAGCATTCTGTATAGAAGTGGAATATGTCACAGAAGGGTTATGGCTCCATTGAGAATACTATATGGCTCTTTGCTTAAAAATTACGTATATAAGCATGTTATAAGAAAAAAAAATTCTCCATTAGTAGCATACTTATTTATTGCAGGCTGACCAAGCTTCCACAGAAACTTTATGTTCTAATTCTAGATAAAGATTTCTAAAAGCTCTATTGCTTGCTTATACGCACTCAATGTATTTGCTGAAGGGATCTGTGCATACAAGTGTGTGTGGTCTTGTTTTGTTCTTTTTCCCTCTATATGTCCTCTTGCCTGCTTTTTACAGCAAACATATTAGTACAGGATAGGAATTAGTATCTCTTTCTGCACAGAGGTGTATTTCTCTCCTTCTCCCCTGCCCTTCCGGGAAATCAGAAAATAATCAGGTTCCAGATTTTTCAGCTGCATCGTTCTCTCTTTGCTTTGATCTGTGATAAAGATCTTGTTAAAAAACAGTACTATGAGACCCTGAGTACCCTGAGTACAGTACCCTGAGAAGTTCTGAGTATTCCAAATAGAGGAAGTGGAAAAATCTTGCTGAATGTTCAGAATGGCCTTTCATTTTTCTTTTTGTGGGAATTTGGAGTCCTTTCCCGATTGAAAAAATATTTAAATAACAATGGTAGAGGGCTCTTATGGCAAATTAATGGCCATAGTTTCTTCCTGAAATAAGAAATAAAATTATGTTAATAGTAGTAAGTTTGAAAATTGATTTATCAAGTAAGATAGGGTAAGTACTTCGATTGACAAAGATTAATGTAAAGTAAATCTTGCAATGTTTTTGCCATATTTCTAAATTTAAGAAGATGGCTCATCAGAAAGAGCAAGCAAAATGGTGGCTATCAACGGAATACCAAAAGTCTGGTTCTTACTATCTCAGTGGACAGTTGCAACAGATGAAGAGAGAGTTAGAAGAGGCTCAAGATGCTGTCAGTAATCTGCAGCAACAACTTCAGATCAGAGATGAAATCGTTCACGCTGCAAGTGAACGGTTGCCTGACAAGGTAAGTTGATTTAATTATGCATACATAAAGTATTCAAGGTAAATTCTGTACACAGAACAGTCTTTTGTATTCAGAGAATCTTTTACTGGTAGCAGTGAAGAAAGGGAAATTATTTGCTCTTTTTTTTTTTTTTTTTTAACAATATTCTCTTTTGTTTTCTACTTATTGACAAACAAGAAACAGCTGAAGAGATTCATGTATATTTAGGCCTACGAAGCCTGAAACATTAATCCTCTCTAACTTCCTGTATATTACAGGACCACAGGTCTGTTCTCCCCCCCCCCTTGAAAGGATTAGACAGGAAGAACATGTCATGTAAAAGTTGGGTATTTTGCTGCAATTCAGTCCAAATTAATATCCACATAGCCATGCATTACAGTTCATTGTTTTTAAAAATGTATTTGTGCAAAAAAATATATTTTCTTGTTGCATATTAGTAGTATTTTAATGTTGAAAACACTATGAGGAAGATGATGCATCTAATCATAGTATAAAAATAAACAGAAGCTAGTATAATAGTCTTTTGTTCAATGAGCAATAAGCTCATTATGTACTACCTATAGATATCTGGGCACTCTATAAATAGCCTTCTCATTAAAGAATAATCCCCTAACTAAGAGTGAACAGGTACAAGCAACATAATGGCTATTGTACCTAAAATTAACAGCAGCCGTAGGTCCCATTACCAGATATTACAGGAATCCCTTTCTAAGCGTTATGAACTGGATAGCTTTCTGATGAGAACAAACTGGAAGTGGTACTGCACGAGTGCAAGGAGGAGGTCCATGTTCAATCTGCAGGAGCAGAGATGCCACTGTGAAGTAAAACCCCTGCAGCGCACGTGGGTGGGCAAGGGGTTCTCCTCACCAACGTGGTTCTCATCTGCTTCACCGTTCTTTCTGTTGTGCCATAGTACTGGCTAATGTAATCATAGCTGATATGGATCATATTTAATAGAGATTTTTTTGTTGATCTGCAAACACTCCTATTATTTTGGGGCTTTTTTTTTAATTTGTAAAAGTGTCAAAAGTGTCAAACAACTAAATACAAGTTGCATTGTTGGTTGTTTTTTTTTTTTTTTTTTCTACGTGTGCCAAGCCATTAGAAATTAAAAATAAAAACTAGCGAGGTGTTTGTCTGTTTTTTTCTTTGTATTGTTGTAAAATCAGAACGATAATATTAACGAGACTTTTATCAAATTGTACCGCTATAAATCATAATTTTTCCCCTTCTCTCCTGACTCAAGTACTTTGATACTATAGATAGTTTTTTCATAAACATCTCCTGAATTCTTAGAGACTTAACTTGTTAGGAATGTAAACACAATAATCCAGTGAAATTTTATTAGAACTTTCTATCTTGTACAGAACAATCCAAATGATGCTTCAAAATGTACATTTTTTAAGATATTTGTATTCTGTATTTTTCCTTCTTATCAAATTGTTCTGCATTATGTTTTCTACTTATGTGCTAGAGATAAATTTATATTAAAAATTTCTAAATGATCCTGATTTTGAAAGCAAATTAACTTCAGTCATGAGAGAAATAATCAAAATATGATAATACCTTTAGCCTAGATAACAATTTTAAAAAGAATCTACAGATTGAGACTTCTGCAGTTAGTTTGCTTAATTTTGTAATAGAAATCTTCATTGTGAAAAGTAGTATCTTGAAACAAATATATTTAGATCTGGTAAATTTAGCGGGGAGATTTAAAGGCAGATTCTGATCGCAGACATTTTGTTCCAGGGGCAAGAGTTGTGAAGGAAGGATGTCTCCCATTGGACACACAGTAGCCCCACAAGCTCTTGCTGCCTGCTTTCAGACAGCACTGCATGCAGCACTGCATTCAAAGAGGAAATTTTAATATAGAGGAGTTGTAAATAATGAGTGTATATGTACTGATACAAGTGCCAACCATTTTTTTCAAGTGTGTTTGATATTATTACCTTGATATAATTATTATTTTGTTTTTGAGAAATAAATTTTTATTTTTAAGTATCTTGAATTGTAGGAATGAATTTCAGCTATTTTGTTTTTTACTAGGATTTTAATCTATGTACTTGGGTTCCCCATCTGATTTCTAAGAGTGCAGTAGTATTACCTTATTTATAGTTTTTGATCTGGAATATTTCTCTTTCTTTTTGTACATATCCAATGTGCAGAAGCAGTATCTTATTAAAATTGACAGGTTTGTAAGCTGTTCTAGGAGACTGATTTGATCAAGACCGTAAATAGACACTCTGGGAAAATCTGATTGCTTTACTCCGGGTGATTTCTTTCGGTAAAAAAGGTATAAAACAGAGATATGAAAGCTAAAGCTGGTGTTTTGTGTTTTTTTTTTTTTTTTTTCTTTTCTTTTGTTTTCAGAAGAGCATATATAAAAGCTACTTCTGAATAAAGTAGCATCATAACCATGCATTCCAAAAGATGATTTTTGCTAGCTTTCCAAATGTATTACACAGTCACACACATGACACATTCCAAATGTATTACGCATACACAAATGTTTTGTCTGTCCTTAACATTTGTATTTATGAAAGAGTCAGAGAAATCTGACTGATTGCCTGAACTGAGTGCAAGTAATGCACACCTGGCTTCTGTGCATTAAACTATGCTATACATAATTCATAAAATCGTATTAGCAAAGCTCCTTGACATAGAACAGGAGAGACAAAAATGAATGTACTACAATCTAAAGATTAAGTCCAAATTATGTTTTGTATTTAGAGGGTATTTGGCACAGCAAAACTGGCTCTTGTATTTCAGGAACTGTACAGGAGGAGGGGTGCCAACCTCTGTAGCAGGTGGTATGTCCTGTTTACTACTTAAATATGCTCACAAGTGTAGCTGCTTTGCTTTTGGTAGTTATACAGCAGCAGACACACATTTTGCTACTTTTGAAAGACACATATATCTAATTTATGTGCTTCTGAAGTTTTCAATTATTTATTTTGCCATTATGAAAACTATGATGCGGCAAAAAATAGTTTACTTGGTTTACTTACATGTATGTTTCAAGTCAAGCGTTTATTTCTCTGTATAATAGTAAATTGAAAACTATAGAATTAAGTTGGCCGGTGTAATAATTGAAACAAACAACAATAAATATTTTAAAGTATTGTCCTCTCCCCCACACACCTTTACACAGAGCAGTTTGCCTTCAGGCTAGAAATCTAGCACTGTGCACTAAATTTCAGCTTGATCTTTTAAAGCAAAGGAATATTTATTCCTTTCAAACTAGGATTTCATCCTTAACTACAGTTGCATCATAACACTAGCAGAATTCCACTAACGTTGTTGCATAAAGCCTCGCTTGCCCCTCCTGAGCGCACTAAGTATAAATGTGCATGAGCAGCAGAACCATTTTTGCCTAATAACTGAATCAGCTGAGTAGTGTTTGTACTGAAAGTGTTTATCTGGGCATTGCTTTCTCGAGTAAGGCTGTTTGTTAAACCTGAGAAGTAGGTGGAATCATAGTTACATTTCTCATTAATTAGGGATGCTGTCTGGTTATTTTGCTGCTTACCTGAGAAGTTAATGATTCCACTTGTTACACTGTCCAAGTGTAAATGCCTATGTAGGGAAAACAGGAATCTTCTTCCTAACATTGTCACTTCAGTGAAGTATTTCCATGGAGTCTTACTTTTCTTGAGTTGCTGCCCAATTTGCATTTACAGGAACCTTGGAACACTAAGTTCATTCTTCTGAACTCTTGCATTAACATGGGGTCACTGACTCCTGAAATATATTTTTCTCAGTGTAACAGATTGCACTGCTGTTAGCCGAGTGCTGTAGAGAAGTCTAATTGCTTATAAAGATATCTTGACCAACAGAAAAACAATTAAGCTTCACAAGAGACTATTTTTTTTCTTTCTGCATTATAGCATGTCTATGCTGTTATGTATCAAAGGTGAACAGCACCAAAGTGCCAGTCCAGCTGCCCCACTACTTCATTTGGGTTGTATCTGAAGCTTGTAGAATATTTTCTGCAAAACTGAAACAGCCAGATACTACTCTAGTACTTAGGGGGGGGGGGGAGCTTTGTTCTTTCTATTTTTGCAGCCTGTCAGTTGGTGAATAGAAAGCGTTCAAAGAGATTTCAGTGGCTGTGAGGATATGTGAAGCTGGCCTGTTTGAGGTCTTGGATGGGCATAGGGACAAAAAAAAAAAAAAAGTGAGAAATCTGTCTAAACAATTTGTCTCTTTCTAAATGCATTTTCAATTTACCTTTTCTTTCAAGCCTTTCAAGAGGTGTAGGTGCAAGCACTGGCAGGCTTTCCCTGCCACTAGCTTGCAAAATATTTTTCCTATGGAAATATGGACATTTGGACAGTACCTGTGTAGTTTATGAATGTCTCATTTCAAATTTTAACATAAAACTGTATTACGTTTATTCCATGGTGATAATGAGGATTATAAACTCCTGCAGGAGCATCTGCTTCTGTTTTTGCCTAGGTGGAGATTATCCCCTTAATTGTGCAGTGTCAAGGTGTGGATTTTCAGATTTGTTGACTCAGGAAGGCTGGTGATAGCATTAAAGGCTGATTGTATTACGCTGTAGCTACATTTAGGCTGTTGCACCTCTGAGTTGCAAGAACTCTTGCTTGTTCCGCTGAGTGAAAAGAATGGCAAGAAGAAACGTCCTCATTACAGGTTGTTCCTCAGGAATTGGACTGGCCTTAGCTGTAAAAATGGCAAGAGATGAACAGAAAAGATTTAAAGGTAAAGATTTTTCTGTTACTTGTTTGTATAAGTTAGTAACTTTTTTTCTTCCTTTTTTCCTGTGATTTAGCAGAAGTGATTGATTTTGGTCTTGTGACACCTTTCTTACTAGTTTCCCCCTTTTCCCAAGAAAAAAAAAATGCAATGAAGATAACACTATGTTCTGTAAGCATATGTTATTTCTGTAACTGCATTGGAGCTGAACACATACTTGAAGTGAATGGATTACAAAAAGAGGACAGTAGTATAAAAAGCAAATAATTGTAAATGTCTGCAGTATGCTGCCTTGGATGTACCTTAAGGGCTCTAGCTAGCTTTTCTTGATGCTACTAAATCTTTTGTTGAACAGAATGTATGTTCCAGTTTCTGGGTGAGAAGATGGATGTAGGTTCATAAACCTGCATTTTTTTCTTTAAAGCACACTTCATTATTCCAGTGCTGCAGGGGCAACAAAAGAATTGGAGATTATTTGTCTGACCCAAAATGGGACATTTATTATGACTGAAAATGGAGGATAAGGCAAATACAGCGTCTGTGGAAATTCAGTTCCTTTCAGTTATTCTTCCTGTGTTTTACAGCTAAGAGATTGCATGCAGCTTCATAGTTGTTAGGGTAGTGAGGTCAGAATAACGATAAAGGTAACTTCTGTTTTGATAAATACCTTACAAAAATGCTTTCACATCCAGAGGAAGCAGCCGTCCTACAATTTTTCATAAAAATAAGTTCCTCTCTCAAACATCTTGGCTGCGATTAAAAAAAATGCATACAGAACCTGAAAGCTATGTTTACATACCAAAAAATATCACTCAGCAGCAGCCTTTCTACTTCAAGTTTTTATTTGGGTTGTATTGCTGGTACTTAAGATACAGCTATGAAAGCAACATTCTTTAATGCAATATAGAAAGGAGACCCTTTCTGCGGCCGCGTTTCTGACAGCTGTTGCTGCTGGCGTGTTGCAGTCTATGCCACCATGCGGAACCTGGCCAAGAGAGCGCCGCTTGAGGAGGCTGCAGGTGCCAGGCTGGGCAAAACCCTGGAGATTAAACAACTGGATGTCTGTGATGAAGAGTCCATTCGAACGTGTGTGAATAGCATCCCCGACAGGAGGATTGATGTTTTAGGCAAGTATTGGATATGTATGTTATGAACTGGCATCACTTTTCTGTTTGATATTCTTTTGTATACTTGGAGGAAGTTGCATTAGTGCAACTTTTAAATGATCCAAGTAATGATATTTACATCGTGTATTCTATTCAGGATCCTTAAAGCTTATGCAGACACAGGTGGATTAAATCTCACCAGGCTTTTGTGAGGTAGGGGTTTTTCCCTGTTTTGCCCAGGAGAAAGGTGGTTGCAGAAAATTAGTTTTTGTGGTAAGATGATAGTTTTTACTAATTCTAAATCCCCATCTTCACACTCAAGACTGTTTCTGCCCTTTAGATGAAGCACAGCCCTATTTACTAAAAAAGCAATAGATCCCTATAGTAAGAAAGTAAGAGCACTTGGGAGATAACAATTAAAAGAAACAATGCAAATGAAAGTATTCTGATTTTGTATTGACAATTATAGTTTTATTTTACGTATCATTTAGTAAGAGTATTTTCATAAAAATAAATGCTGGTGTCTTAATAAGTGGAAGTGCTTACACCATCAGTGACTAGATCTCATCCAAGAGAATCATGGATCCGCTTTAATTTGGATAAATGACTAAAGCAGTGATTAACAAGGTTCTTTTGAGGGTTTGCTAGCAAGCCAGATTATACTCCGATCTGACACACTACTTTCAAAATTGTATTAACACCG
>VZSV01000147.1:748754-758919 GCA_013398735.1 Nothocercus julius | reverse complement strand
AGCGCCGGAGCGCAGCGCCGCCGGGGCGGCCGCCATGGCCTCGTCCTCGGGCAACGACGACGACCTCACCATCCCCCGCGCCGCCATCAACAAGATGATCAAGGAGACGCTGCCCAACGTGCGCGTGGCCAACGACGCCCGCGAGCTTGTGGTGAACTGCTGCACTGAGTTCATCCACCTCATCTCTTCCGAGGCCAACGAGATCTGCAACAAGTCGGAGAAAAAGACCATCTCCCCCGAGCACGTCATCCAAGGCAGGTCCGGGACGAGGGGGGGCCGCTTCGTGCCGGGCCGCGCTGCCGGGGCGGCCCCGCCAGGGGCCCCGTGGCCCGGGCTGGAATCGCACCCCGCCGGCCGGGGGCCTCTGAAGGGGTGTGCGGGGCCCGGACTGCTGTCCAGGCTCATTGGTTGAGTCCCGTAAAGGATTGAGTGCGTCTGCGGGGCTGCCCGGTAGCCCCAAAACCAACCATTTCTCTCGGATGTAGAAAACACTTAAACCCGCACGCGCCAGCGTGTCCTTTTCTGCTGTTGACTTGTGCTTTCCTGTGCTGAATAAAAAGAGAGTTTGTGTGCTCTCTCTTTCATTTTTCTATGAATTCTGCCCCAAACAGGGAGATTTTTTAAAACTTATACTCAAATCTCCAGTGCATCTCTTCTTGTGTCTGGTTTGGGTCATGGTGCTGATTTGGGTCACGTTGCTGCTTAAGCAAAGGTTGGTGATATCTGTGTGTGCTGTAGCCCAGCTGGTAGCAGTAACGCTGCAAATGGCCAGAGAGGCTCATTCTGCTGTCTGATAGAGCTGACACAAAGAGCATCAGTGGAGCTGATTCTAGGGATGCAAAAGTATCAAGATAATGGGGGAGAATGTTTTCTTTGTGTTTATTTTTTGTAATGCATTATTTGATTGTCTAATTAAGCCAATCAAACAAAAATATCAGATTCCATTTGTCTGGTGCTTACTGGCTTACCAACAGTGTTTCCATACCTGCCAGCATTATGAATAACAGAAGAAAAATACATGCTGTGTATGAGCTGTAATGTTAAGCAGAGGATGCATTTTTAAACTGGCAATGGGAAGTCCAGAAAAGCAGCTTCATTACAGAAGTTCAGGATGTAAAGGGTAAAACTTGTGCTTATGCATAGAACTGTGCTTTGATGTGATGCTTTTTAATACACAGAATGTGTTTTGAAGCGATCACCAAAAGATTTGAGTTCAGTCCTTAATGTGAGAATGCAGTCTTTAAGGTTGAGAACAAAAAATCATTCACTTAAAGTATTTTTCTGTCCAAAAGAAGTTGTTATTGAAAAACTTTCATTTATTGCTATTTGAAGATTATTCTGCATTTCTGAAAACAAAGGAGACTTTTTTTTTTTTTTGATAAGTTATCCAAAAATGTAACTGTAAGTGGAAATTGATGTGTTAGGACTGTGTCTATGTCACCAGCAGGTGTTTCCCCAAGCTTTGTGTATGCCTTCTGTGTCTTTGAGTCATCAAAAGCAGGAATTAAAAGAAAATGTTAGTTTTAGATTAGATCTGTCCATTTTAGACATTTTACCAAATAAAACTTGAAAATGTATCCTTTTTGTAATGCTCCAGACATAAAGGAGTTGTACTTGCGTTTACTGCTGTCCTTATCTTTAAGGATGTGTAGGAGCCTTTCGTTTCACCCAGGTTCTTTTTAGTTAGCAGTTGATCTCTTGATGGGGTATGAACATTTAGATCAGTCACTTTAGAAACGATGAGGTTATGTACATATAGAAATAGCATTTCAGCAGTTTTCTAGTTACGTCTTCACATGTCCTAGATATTTGGTAGTTTGAGTACCTCTTGGCATGGTTTTGCACAATGTTAACAAATTCAGTAAGACATTATATTGTTGTCTTGTGGTCATTAAATATTTTTAGTCTTCTCAATTGCTTAAAACAGTTTATTTAGAAGGAAAATGAGGTCAGGTGCATCACATTACACCTGGTCTGGTATAACATTAACTGCTGCCGAAAAGAGCAGTCTTGTTCGGTGCGCTCCTTGGAGCTGGATCCAGTAGCCTCGTAGCCAGAGGGATGAGTTGAGGCAGTGGGAACGGGGAGAACATACAGTTCTCCGTCAGGTGAGCTTGTCAGTCTGACTCTTGTAGACTCTTGCTTGGGTCTGGTGTAAGAGGCAGAGAGAGCCCTTCAATGAGAAAGAGAAGGGGAAAGAAGGTAGAACTGGTCCTTGTGGTGACACCCTGCAGTGGGAGGTAATATGAAACTACAGTTTGTCACTGTGGGCATCAGTGGTGCGTAAGATGCTTGTTCCTTTGCTGTGCTAACAAAAATGGTTGTGTGGCCATGAGCTGAGCTAGATCTCCTCCCTGTTGGGCCGTGTTCAGGTCTCTGGGTGGTAGCACAAACACCTGACCAGCACGGGGAGAGGACAGCCATGGCTGCTGCCAGCCCATAAGAGATCATATTCAGACTCTGCTGAATGCTCAGTAATAGCAACAAAACACAAAGTAGCTTGCCTGGAGAATGTGCAAAGCACCAAAGCTATATAGCAGTATATGCAGAGATTGTCTCCGTGTCTGTGGTGGAACTGCACTGTTGGGAATCCATTTGGATCCACATTAGACGAAGATCCAAATAGCCCAGTCTGGTGGAGTTATGAGAGCTTCTTATGCAGAGCTATGAGAGCCAAGTATTTCTGAGGAAGTAGTCTTTCCTTGACTTCTGAAAATGGTGAGATGTTGGATTACCATTTTTCTGAAGTTGATTACTTTGTCTACATGAAGTTGTCCAGTAAGATAGGCTGTGAATTGATGAGGAATCTTATAGCATCTCTTAATGAACTGTTAAGATGTTTATAGGGCTTATGTTACCATTTAATAAAAAAAAATTAAGATTTCAAATCTCACTTCGGAAATTAATTTTATTTTTAAAAGGAAGTAAAAATATCACAGATACACACAACCTGGCTGTATTAAAAACAGGCATAGAACTGATTGTACTATACTAATCAATCGGAGATCTGCCCCAAAAGTCCTTAAAAAGGGAGGAGGCTGTGGAGGAATGCTCCATGCTTTTATAAAGAGGTGTTTACTCTTTCCATATTTGTATTTTTTAAGCGTTGATTTGTTTCTGAAAGATTTAAAAATCTATTACCTATAATCTATTATGGTGCTTAAAGTTTCTATACAAAAATTTTGCACTGTTCACTTCCGATTAGGCAGTCCTTCCTGCTCCAATGAAGGAGGTTACCAATCTGATCACAATGAATGTTCTTTTGATGAATATCTATGAATGTGCTGTGATGGTTTGTCTGAGTGAATTTATACTTGTAGGGCTTTAAGTTTTTTTTATACTTTAAAAAGCTTGAATTATGATTTGGAGTAGTTTATATATTTTAAGTTTTAAAGTTCAGTGAGCTCTTAAGTATTTTGGAGGCATTTATAAAGCCACTTGGGCAAGTTCTGCAGCATGAAGCATATATTTACCTCCTGTCTGCTGAGGTCATATTAAACAAGTGCTTGAAGGATTCTGGTGATTCTGTGGAAACTGTGGACAATTTTTTTGTTTCCTAGTCTCTCTTGTTTCTGCTGTCTGAGTGGACTGAGGCTGAACTCATATACTGTGTTCGAAGTCATTTAATTATCTCTCAGTTGCCCCCCCCCCCCTCCCNGGATTGTCTAAATTCATTTTTCCAAATAAATGGGATGTGTTAAGGGAGTGCTAGTGCTGTGTGATTAGGCAGCTGCCTTGTGCTGTTGTATTGAAGACAATGCCCTGAGTGTCTCCTGGGCACAGGGTGGAAGCTGGAAACTTGCAGGATTTCTTTGGCATGAAACAGTGCTGTGCCTCCTTACTCATAGACAGGAAGATTCTTACAAAATGAAAATCAAATTGTAGAATGAATCAGGGTAAATAAGAGTTAGGTTATAACACATTATTGATGTTGATTGTTGTTGTGTAGTTTGTTCGAGTGCTGTTTCTTGAATAGCTTGTAACATAAGGTTGAGGTAAAGTAAGATCTCATCTTGAAAGGAGAACTGTAATTTGTATAAACATTGGAGGTGACTAGCTGTTTTAATAAGCTGAGACTTGTTGCTAATAAAATTGGTGTTTATGTAATATTTCTACTGTATTTTGTAATCGCTTCCATGTTGCAGGGGTTGTAGGCATATAGAGGTAAATCAGTGAACCAAGAAACAGTGTGTACTTGGTCACTTACTTGTCCTTTGCCTGAATTTTCCATTGTTAGAAAGACTCTAGGAGATGGCTGCTTTTTGGATTGTTGTTTTTCTTTTTGTCTGGTGAAAGTATAGGAATTAATTTCCAAACACATTTGCATATAGGACTAAGTAAAAGAATTTCTAAAAATAAAGGTAAAGGTCATACATTTTATATTTAAAAATCTATAAACTATATATATAATCTCATTTTTTTGATATTTAAAAACGTGAGTTTAGATATAAGGAATAAATACAAAAAAAATGTTTCTAAAGTAATACCCATTATTTCTACCTTAATGAAAAATCTGTGATTACTTTCCATGCATCATATTTCTGCTGTTATAGTAGGTAGCTGATTTACCATCTACTGAAAACATGCAATAAAACTGGCAGGATGGAGTCCCTAAGAGATTAAAGGTGAACAATTCAGATAGGAAGGACTTCTTGCTTATGTATTACCTGTTTGATTCTGGTGTGTAGAACGTGGGATAAAAATGTCTTAAAGAATAATGCCTGTCCCACTAGGGAAAATAGGAAACGTTTCTGAATCTCCTGGATTGTCATTAAGTGCAGACTAGTTATGGTTGTGCTCGGCTACCTTTACTTTTTCTAGTTTGATACTGTGAAAAATGGTGTAGGAGAAGAGGCAGGGAAAATAGCTGTCAAATCATTACAAAAACGGTGTTTCATCAGCCAATGAAAGAAGAATGTTCAAACTGGCAACCTTTTAGAAGAATTCTTTTTGAACAAGCAAATTGATATCTGCTGTCAGAAGTCTCATAAAAGATGAACAATGTGTTTTCTTTCTTTTTTCTCTAGCACTGGAAAGTTTGGGTTTTGGCTCCTATATCAGTGAAGTAAAAGAAGTCTTACAAGAATGCAAAACAGTAGCACTAAAGAGAAGAAAGGCCAGTTCACGCTTGGAAAACCTCGGCATTCCAGAAGAAGAACTTCTAAGGCAGCAACAGGAATTATTTGCGAAAGTAAGTGAGCCGGGACTGGTATACATGAGGTTAGAATAGTTAATATTGTAGACTTAGTGCAACAAAAACATGTGCAAGCTTCTAGAAGTATCCTGCTCCTTGTAGATTGCTATGGTGTTTTAGATGCTATTGACCCTGGCCTGTTTGAATTGTGGAAACTAAAGACAATAAATAAGGTATTAATTCGTGCTACTTCTATAATTTGGTGAATAGAACTTTCTTATGAAGAGTTAACTTACTCGTTAACTTATTTTTTAGGGTTTAAAAGTTTTCTTTTTCAAGGTACTAAGGCAGGTATTTCCATTCTGTTTAGAGAACACATAAGAATTATGTGACTGAGGAGATACAGAAATGACTGGTGGTGTTTTAAGAAATTAGCAATTTTTATACATTAGAAAATAGAAATATCCTGTCTGGCCATCAATGCAGTATTTTCTAATGATCTGGAAGAGATGTTTAGTTGTTGAGAATTTTTAATTTGTCCCTTCTCAGCTTCCTTTATTCCTGATAAGATTCTGATTGAGTGAATTCATCCAATTTTAAGGAGGTGATTCCTTGCAAGACATCTGTCTTTCATAGTCTTTCATCTCTGCCTTTTTCCTCCACTACAGGTTTTGCAGAGAGTTTTCAAACAACTCCAAGTCTAAATTTTGAAAAACCAATTGTATTTATCTTTCTATACCATCTTTTTCTCTTTTTTCTTTGTTTCAAAATAAGACCATTCTCTAAAAGAAGCAATGTGAGAAACGTCTTCTTTTGGTGTTCCTCTCTTACTCAGGGTGCGAGCCTTATTATGTCTGTTTACTTATTTTAATTTCTTCTTGTGAAAATACATTTTCAAGTGTGTTGCCACATAATGATAATTGCAAACTCCTCTCCTCTGGCTTTACTATCCTTATATCATGCCAAAACACTAATAACTATTTTTCATATTATGTGATGATGCCACCTATGTTAATCTTTAGCGCATGATAAATTGGAAGGCAGTTGAAGTTTCAGCATACCACATGGCTCTTGTCAGCCTGCAGCAATGTAGTTGGGATGAATTCGTGTTTGTTTTAGTTTTGTCTGCCTATGCTGGCATTAAAAAGACCAACATGTCGTCTTCTGAAATAAGACTTGGATTTACAAGTAACAGTTTGATAATTGTTCCCCTCCCCCCCCCTTAATTTTGTTTTCAAATAAGTTAACGTGGTCTACAAAATAAAAAGTAGCAAAAGAAGTGTTGAGGGAATACTAGTTCCAGAGTAAAATAAATAAACAATTGCCACCTTATGTAAACCATATTTTATCTGAAAAATATCCTGTTGAGATATGTGGGCTTTTTTTTTGTTTTTGTTTTTCTCGTTTTGAAATACAGTGCCCTAATGTCTATAATATTATATGTAACGTCTATCAAAAATATCAGTTGTGATATGTTATTGGAAAAGGTCCTTTAATTATTATTGGAAATATTTATTTGGCAATTTTATTTCCCAAAGAACTAGTAAATACTGGAAATATTTACAAATAGGGGGTGCATATTTGTGTGTTTCATATTTTTAGTATTCTAGATCATTATGTTAATGCTGACTGCTTCAGTAGTAAAAGTACCTGCTCCAATCTTAAAATATTTTCCTGTTAATAGTCTAAATGCTTAGACACCTACAGTTTGGAGGATTTTAAATACCTGAAATGAGAATGGCACATCCCAATGTTAATATATGTCCATAGATATATCTGTATAACATAAAAACCCTTACAGATGTGATTTGGAGGTGGGAAGTAACCCTCACTACGCATTGGGGCAGGGGGGAAATCTTTGAAATAGCCTGAGCAATTAAAGAATAAGCTCACCAGATCTTGATAAAGATCTTATGCTTTTAGCCAGTACAACCTAAAGGAATTTATTTTTTTTCCTAATTTTCAAATGGCTAAGAAAATGATGTAGTTATATGTCAGGGTAAGCATGAACAAAATGATCTGTTCAGTGTGAAGCCTCTGATTCTTGGTGCATGTGTGTGCATCACCTTGTTGAGTGTACAGTAAACTTAATTGCAGTAAGGTCAGTAGGGAGCCCTATTGTTATCTAGTGTGAAAATATTTATGCTACATGGGTACAAATGCTGTTGTTTTCCTGTATTTAAAACTACAGAGTATCTTAAATTATTTTCAAAGCTTTGTAACTTTGCTACTATTTAAAGTTGAAAATAATGAAAAGTCCTCACCGAGTAAAGATTTCTACCACTGTCAACTTTTGTTCTTTTTATGCTAGAATAGACTAAAGAGTTGTGAAACTTACAATGTGGGATTTTTTTTTTTTTTTTTCCCCCTACTTGTACTAAATAGACAAACTGTTTTTCTGATCACTTTCCAAAACTTCATTCTTGGGCTTTTTGAAGTCTGGAAAACTGCCTAATTTGTGGATGCTCTGGAAAAAAATGGAAAATTCAATGAGTGAAATGGAGTTGGAAAAGAATTTATTGCAATAATAATGATGACCCATAAAAGGAGAAAAGTAAAATGTCTGAAGAATTTGAATTTCAAGGAATTCTTTCTAATGCTTACACTAAACAAAAATTGAGTTTGTGATTGTTCCTGAACACAAGTAACTAGCATACTGTTGCAGTAATAATATCTGCTGAAAAACAAGTAAAAACTCTCAGTAGAAAAGTGAGTGGACGTATAACTGAACTACTTGAAATGTTTTGCTAGCAACTTTGATTCATGTAATTAAAGGACTGTACCATTCTCAACAAAGACTTCATCAATTTGCACATCCTCATTTGAGAACTTAGCAAAGATGACTTTTTTGTAATAGCATGTCTGTGGAGCACAATTGGAGGACAGCACATTTGTTAGCTTTAGCAAGCTTACTTCCATTAGCACCTCCATTAGGAAGTGGTACTGTGTTATTCTTATGCTGGAAGTTAAGTACAGTAGCTCCTGTCTCTTGTTTTTGTAAGTGTAAATGCTCAAGATGATGGTCTCTTTGAGCATCTCTTCCGCTTCTTTGGAGAAGACGATGTTTTGTCCGCAGCAAGAACGAAAAAAGGCTGTATCAGAAAAAGTTGTTTATATTGTAGATCAGAGAGAAGTTAGCTGAACATCTTCGTACAAAATGCAAAGGCAAGTGCAGTTGATAAGGCTGTAGAAAACAGCCTGTCAGAAGCTGCAGGTGCAAATAAAATTGATCTTAAAGCTAAGGTGCTCTAGAGATTCTTAACAAGTTACTGAAAGACTTTAACAATTGAATTCGTGTCTTTAGGCTAGACAACAGCAAGCAGAACTGGCACAGCAGGAATGGCTACAGATGCAACAAGCAGCCCAACAAGCACAGCTTGCTGCTGCCTCAGCCAGTGCATCTAATCAGGCAGGATCCTCTCAGGATGAAGATGATGAAGATGATATCTGAAATTCACCAGCTGAGTTTCTGTCTCCACTAAGAAATATTTTTTTTCCTGCACAATGAAAACAGTGAAATGAATGCTTACCTGTAATTTTGTACGCATCATGGACTGGCAATTGGTATTCTAGGGGTGTCTGCTGTTGTGTGCTGTACATGTATAAACTGTCTTTTTTGAACTCTTGAAGATTTAAGGTTCAGTATCATATCAACTTTGGATTTTTAATGGTGTATATGGAAATTTTAGATAGTGCGTCATTTATTTGATCAATAAACAGTGTTACAATAAACAAGTTTCTAAAATATAGTGAGATTTATACAAAAAGTTCTAAATCCACATTTGCATTTCTTCCCTTTTAACTAAACTATAAAATCTTACTTAGAATTTTTAATTGTTTTTGGGGGGGGACTGGTATAGAAGGCATAATCTGTTACAGGGAAAAAGGCAGAGTTCAGTGTAGTAGAGTCTGAATTCTTAGCTCTTTTTTTAAAATGAGGATGTAAATGGCAATAAATATTATATATGCTCAAATACCACACTTGTTACAAATTTGAAAATGATACATTTTCACCAAGCTAGGAAAAGGTATGTTTAATAGGAGTTGTACAAATTCAGTCATTTTTTGTATAGGGGTGAAAAAAGTAAACCCGTGGTTTTATTATGACATCCGTTTGAAAGTCCTAACTAACTATTTCATTTCAAAGACTGCCTGGTTTGGAGGACTAGTTATTCTTATTATTTCACTCCAGTTTAATGTTAACTGTTGTTGATGGTATTTCTTGCGTAGTCCAGATATATTCATATTGTTGAAATGTAAAGCTGGAACCTGATGAAACAGAATTGTTTTACTTTCACTGATGTTACTGGGAATGATTAAGCGTTCAAGCCTATGACGGCAAAAGCTGAAGCTAAGAGCATGCTTACAGTAAAAGAGGGATTTTATTTAACCTTGATTAGTCATAGTTGTCAGCATAATGATAACATTTTCCAGACTAGGTTGCCACCGGATTACTAAGATTCCATGTTGAAAGACAGCATTTCTTCATTCAAATTGGTTTATAGGTAAGTCCAGGTTTTTGATAAACTATTCCCCAAAAGTAATCAGCAATACATGGAACAGAAATGATATAGTAGTCCTTTTGATAGTTGATTTGAAAATTTTGTTGATTAATGGATGAGCAGCTGTTCTTTGTGTTGAAATAAAGCACAGTAGTGTCCATTACTGAGTTTTAATGTGTTACTTGAAGTAATGTTGGCATATCTTCTGGTACACAAATCTGAGCAGAATAGAAAAGCCACTTGCATACTGCTGTAGATGATCCAATAGCTGTATAACAATGTGGGTTGTTTTTTAACTTAGGTCCTCAGCAACTTGCTCTAGTTGGAATCCTGGAGGGCTACAATAGTCTATTTGCATGATGATGCAAGCAGAAAGTGATGTGCCCCTTTTTTAAGATCTGAACAAGGTACAATTGGCATGTTCTCAGATCTCAGTCACATAGTGACTGTTGATTTAAATTTGAGATGCATTAAGTTACATATTGAATAAATGTGAACGCTTCCTTAAATGCATTCATGCAGTGAAAAC
>VZSV01000147.1:707649-737797 GCA_013398735.1 Nothocercus julius | reverse complement strand
TTTTTTTTTTTTTTCCTGCTACGTTTCCTACTGTTGCTACTACAAGTGAAGGTGAAAGATTGTAAAGCACACACACTCGCTCTCTTAGGAAAGCAAAATAAAAAACAACAGAGAAAGCTGAACGTTTCAGCTTGAAATCCATTCCGGAACCCTTACTTGGGCCCTAGTATTGTACCTTTCCATTTTTTTGAGCTGTATCCGATCTTTTATGGGGGAAGCCTGATGCCTTGTAATGTTGTATGACAGGAGCTGGGCTTGTAGCACAGGGGTGTGGATCTGCAGAGGAGCAGACGTCTGCCTAAGAGCAGGACTTCAGCTTCCCTGCACCAGGCTGGGGATGGAAGGGGGGCTGCAGCTCTGCTGTGTGATACAGGAGACTCAGGCCAGCAAAGTTTCTGAAGGCAGCCAAGTAAGTTGTGGCTCCTTATGCGAAACAGAGAAATCATAGATTTGCAGCACAGCTACTGTATGGAGAGGTCTGCATGAAAGATACTTAGGATTGCTTTTGTGTTAGTGTTTTGTGCAGTGCTCGGTTCTTAACTGGAAATCGTAGCTACTGTGAGAATCCAGGTAAAATTAACTTAGGAAGTACTGACAGCACTGCTAACAAAACCAAAAAAAAACTTGAAAAAGCTATTGTAATTTTAACAATAGTAAATCAAATATATGATTCACATGGGTAGCATAAGTATGTCTTTGTAGATGCACTTTGAATGCTTCACAGGAGAGATTATGGGTCAGGGTTTTGGAGAAGTGGGGTTATGTTTTAGGAGAAGATATGCCCTTGAACAAGCCTGTATCACTTTAGGAAATACAGTTTTAGCTTACTCATCTCTGTTCATTTTGGCAACCGCTTAGTTTTGTTTTGTTCCTTTAGCTTAACTTGTTTTGTTCTGTCTTGTGTTCGATTTTGTAAGAAAGTGTTTATCTTCTTTCTGTGTTAAAGGAAGTATATACAGAAAGGTGGATCTTGACTGCACACTTTTCTTTGAATGACAGGTATTTTAGCTGGACATACTGGATTCTTTTTTTTCTTGTAAGATTTGTCAATTCTAACTTATGTTAATTTGAAGATATTCTGTCAGAAATTTTAAGTTAACATTTTTACTGTGGCACTTTAATTTCTCTCAAAATTAATACAGTTTGAGGTAGATTCAGTAGAGATACCAACAACTCTGTAATGTGGTAACTTTACGCATAAAATAGTCTGTAACTGTACAACCAGTTTCTCATTATATGGATTTTTATATTAATATGTCCTTTTAAATAGGTTACTTTTTCTGTTGAATGTTTCTTAAATATTATCAGTCATTGAGCGTTATTAAGCAAACCATTTCCTTTCTCATAGCAGAAAAAAATGTGCAGTGCTTCTCTTGCTGATTGAAATGCATGTCAAATCTTAAATTATTCTGGTATCTTTGGATGGGAAAATAAAAATGTTTTGACATCAGACTTAAAGTTTATTTATGGAAAAAAAAAAAGCATCAATCTAGGTTAAAATCATGGGAAAAGAACTATTATTAGAGGTGCTTGAAAGACAGGGTTGTGAACACTGTGTGGATAAAAGGTTTGGGTTATGGTCTACCTTTACCTTAATCTTTCACTGCTGCTAACATCATTACAGCTTCAGAAGGCAGCTGAAACCATGCTGGGGATGCTGGTGGCAGCAGGTCACCTGCAGCTCAGGATGTTGTTACACAGAGAGCCCTTCTGCACAGGTCCACAGGCTTGAGCCTGAAGCTCTCCCCTCATCAGCCTTTGCACCTAGGATGATACAATGGGTTTTTTAGAGCCTAGATGGTAATATTTCTAAATGTTGTTTAATACAGTTTTTGCACATATGCAGGAGATTTCTCTGATACGCTGAGGCAAACTTGATGATTTTGTATATGGTGTTTAAAATCTTAACCCAGTCTTTTCCAATTGCATCACTTCACGGTACTTTATGCTGACTGCCAGTATTGAATTATTTTGTTACCTATGTTTTTTACATAGAGTCTTTTTGTTAATTCTGATAAAGAAATATGTGTCTATAAATTTAGAAAGAGATAAGGATCCAGGGGAAATTTAGGGAATTAGGAAATCAACTGCAGTCTGATATTTAAGTGGCGCTTATTAAATGTAGCTCATACTAAAATTTTGCATATGCTGCTTTTATTTTGTTTTTTTCATGTTTATATGGGGGACATGATAGTAGAAATGTTTTCTTTGATAAGTCAATGTTTTCTAATTATCTAAATGCTGTAGCTGCTCTTTCTTTTTAAAGTTTCTGTGGCTTTCTGTTTTTCAATCAAAGATTTTACAAGGCCACCCCAAGTCTCTTAAAAGTGTGTGTTTTGGCCAATGTATATACCTCTTGTGTGGGCTGGTTAGATGCACTTTCAATATGTATATTGGCCGAACTGCACATTCCCTGTTGTGTTACTGCTTCGAGTTGTGAACAGGTTTCCTTGGACAGCGTATTATAAAACAATGTGAACTAATAATGGTATAGTAAATGTTTATTTGTTTAAGCTATCATATCATTAGAATTGGTTTGTTTTACAGCTTTTTCTGCACTGTTTAGAACGTATTTCCCTTTTATACTGTTGTTGTTGTTACATCCACTTTTTTTTTTTCAGTTGTCAAAGTGTATTCCACAAATAGTTTCATTCTTATTAGTGAATTTGTTTCTGTGGTTACTCTGCAGCGTGTTCTTTATGATAGGTCTGGACAAAAGGGAAAATAGGGAGCTGCCTTTCATAATATTATTTTCTTAATGGTTAGAACAGATTAGTGAGGACGGAGAAGCCTGGATCCGAGTCCTCTGTAATCCAGCTGAAGCTCTTTTTTTGTGAATTAGATTGTTCTGTTCTTCATTTTCCTATATGTAATATTTAGCTCTTTCCAAAATCATCTGATTAAAGAGGTCATGTGATAGCAAAGTACAGTTGCTGCGCCTCATTTGTAAAGGGAAACTACTGTTGTTTATTGAAAAAAAATTTTTTGAGCATTAACCTTTTAGCATGCTTTTTTTTTTCTTATGCAGTATGCTTATGTTTACAGGCAGTAAGAGGATTTTCACAGTGCAGTCCTCAACGGACTTTCATACTTGCTAAATAAGATGGCCCGGTCTGATCTCTCTCAAGCTGTACTGTGGCATCGAAGGCAAGAAAAACAGTAAAATCAGTTTGTAGTAACCTGAAATATGTGGAAATAAAAGTGTTGAGTTCTGATTTGTTAAAAAACCATGAATCATGATTCTTTAGGCATGAGCCTTTCTTTAGCATATGAGTCCCTGTACTTTGGAAGTTCTTTTTGCAATGGATATAAAGCATAGAACTAATGTAACATTGCTTTGAGATTAATGGCTCACTGAACTTTGGAGACTGGAGGATTGCAGTAAAATTGTTCACTTAGTGAATAGAGTCAAGCAAAACTCGTCATGAGTGGCATTTTTGTTATTAAAGTAGCTTCCTTAAATTTTAGAGGTGAGCACTGTCTCTTCAAGAAGCACTTGAAGCATTTCAAGAAGAAAGACATGTTTGTAGGATTTTTTTTTTTTTTTTTGATCCCTATAAACCTTTTATTGGTAGTTGGTAGAACGAGAGGCTGAACTACCATGCCACAAAATTTTCAGACTGTAAAACCAGTGTAGCCATCTGTTTCTCACCTCTTGATACATATTTAAAGCAAAAGTTATGCTGAAGGCGTTTGGGCTAAGATTTTACATTTTAAAAAAAAAAGCCATAGGAGGTTTAATGATACTATTGTCTTGAGCTCCTTGGGGCCAGAAGCACACCCTTTTTTATAATTAAGAAACCACTAGCACTGTACAGTACTGTTTTAGAAATAAGTTACAGTTGACCCAAGAAAGATCAAAGTATGTTTTGTGATGTGCTCTTTTTAATCTTCCCTAAATAAAATTAATTTCATGTCTAAACCAACTTTTATTTACAGAAAGCCTAAATCATCTTCAATAGTATTAGTAGTTTTTCAAAAGCTCTTGAAAATTTTCACATGGTACTATCGCCTGTCTGGCGCATTACGTTAGCTTCTTGTCTTAAAATGGTGCGTTGTCTTTGCATAGAAGAGGATAGAATATGTGTACTGATGTAGTCTATTATTAAAAATTGCAAAGTTTAGTTGTATGGAAAATATCCTTAGAATATAATTTAAAAAAATAATAAAAAAAAGCTGACCTTGAAAGCTAACTGATATGTATCAGGTTTCAATTGTAATGTTTTATTTTATTTTAATGTTCAGTGAATTATATTTTGGATCAAACTTTTTTTTTTTCTAAAGGATTTCAAAGCGATTTGGTACTGAGAAACCTTTCTGTACAATTAATGCAAGGTGACATGGTTATGTAGTCATCGAATTGTTAACATATTTCTGAACATTTTGAAAAACATTGAAAATAATTCTGTAGGTCATATCACATACAGAAATTCTTCTGTGGTTTTGAATCTAAATGTATTATAAACTCATTTTTGCATATGCTAATATACATGGTGGGAAAGGGAATATTTTATTTAATATGTAGATGCTTATGGGATGCAAACTTGTTTCTCTTTACTGCAGATTTCTCCTTTGACTGTAGCGGCAACCCCTCTGAATTTAAAGGAGTATGAACAGTACTCTGTATGGATTTTTTTTTTTTTTTTTTTTTTTTTTTTAATTCAGTGACTCTGTTGTGGTCTGCAAGTGTGTTCAAGGAATGTGTCTTGTGGCTGAAGTATGGAATTGCATAGATTTCCAGATGCATGAAATGGCCTCTGACATATCCTGTGTCTTGAGTAAAGTGCTGGATGAGATGCTTAACCGTATCTCATTCTTGTGGAGACCTCCGAGATTTCCGAATAGAAAGTTGTATAAGGATTGAGTAGTTGATTATTGCATGTGTAGTTACTTCTGGCTCAGGAATGAAAACAATTATATTGAGTCTTAGTTAGAAATAATATTTATCTGTATTTTTCCAGCAATTGTCTAGTTCATAAACATCTGACCTTTTTACTGTTTTTTCCAGGAAGGAGTGAGTCATTGTCTTAAGACTCTTTTTTTTTGATCAGTTTGTTTTTAATATTGAGTATACTTTAATTTAAGGATGCGGACAAGTTTGTTCCTGTGATACCTTTTTCAGTTTTGAAAACCTCACTTGATGGCTATTAGAATTAGAATGGCATCTAATTTTCTTTCTGTCTTTCATTTATGGCCTCATTTGCATATCTGTTGGGAAATGTAAATGCTTTTCAAAGAAGTTTGTGTAAATATACATAGGATTTTTCTAATCTTGCTGAACACTGGAAAAGTTACTTTTTTGTTATTTATTTATTTACTTAGAATATTATTCATAATGAAAAATCTTGAGAGTTGGCTATATCAGAAGTCTGCATGCTTCAGTTTGTGGTTTGATTTTTCTGAGTAAGAATAGCAGTTGATTCCTTTAGATGACACAATCCCAACCAAGCAAAGAGCTTCTTTAAAGCACATACCTGTCAAAATAATGTCTGGAACATGATCCTTTGGAACTTAAATTTTGCCATCAGAACTGTGGAATGGAAAAAACATGGCTAGAGAAAAATCTGCTATCAATGTGTTTAGGTTTCAGTTCTTGGGGAAGAGTGTCCATGTATGTATATGTGATAAGGGCTTTTGACAGATGCTTGAAAACAGGAGATTTGTGTATTACTATTTATGTAGAGTTGTCACTGATGATACCAAGATAATGAAAAAAGTAGTGGTTCCATGGAAAAATATCAAAAGGTTCACTTATTTATTTAAATCTTATCCTGGATTAATTTGGGTGAGATTATTAATTCAGTAGTTAAAATCCTCATTCCTTATATTTGCAGAACTGCCTTTTGGCATGCTTGGTGAAGACAGTGATTGAATAAAGCAGTTTTTTTTTTTTAGAGAGGAAGTTTTTAACACATTACTGAATAGGTTTTTATTGTAAATAGCATTCACACATACTTTTTCAGTAACTTGATATTTTTTTGGTAGAAAGAGAATCCTCCAAAGTCCAGATATGTCCAGCTTTTTCCTTGAGTTGGTGAACAAATTGTTCAGTGAAAGCTGAAATTCCAATCAGCTTGGTTCATTTTGCCCCCAGTGAGTTTACGTATCCCATTCCCAGCGCTTTCTTGGCAGAAAGTTTATAAATTCAGCCTCTGATACATGACAGTGTTTCAGCTGGATGGGAAGAGAAGGGAAGGAAAAAAGAATATTGCAATAATGAAACCCAGAAGGTTTTCATTAAAATGCTGACCCTCTACACTGACTTTATGTTTATGGAATTATCTGCAATAATTTTTTTTTTTTTTTTTTTTTCCTTTTCTTTCTACAAGTTCTGGTCTGAGAGGATAGTGGTAACAGTGTTACACTTATACTGAGTGGCAAGAATGGGAAGGGCTTCGTTTCAAATGTGCTTATTTTTCTGTTTATATCTTAGTAATTTTGAAATTTGAATTTTGTATGTGAGATTCAGCAATTCATTTTCCTTTTTTTTTTCTCCTGTAAATAGAACTCTGCTTTGTGACTTAAAGTAAGAAGGACATTCAACTACTGAAACTGCCTGCTGGCACTGTAGATTATGTATTTATGCCTGATGCTGTTCCTTTTTACATCTTTCAGAGAAATGCAGTCTTGTAGTGGGTTAAAAAGTTGATATTGTGAGCCCTGTATTTTACTTTTGCTCCCCTCACCAACTCCCCCCCATTCCTTCCCCCCCCTCCCCCCACCGTGAACCTCTTGTGTTGTCTTGGTTACGTAAACTTCTTGCTTGTTTTGTTTTGTCTCTATTAATTAACTTGTCAAATTGGAATAAAGTTTCTCTGCATCAAATTAAGATTGTACATTTGCAGAATACCTTAAGATTCTTTAGCATGCATGTGCAAAGCAATATAATGTTTTTAAACAAACTAAACCAAAAAGCAGCAAATTCTAAGACTTCTGCCTCATTCTCTTCGATCAGATTGTTTACTGGAAAGAACTGTTTGAAAGCCTTCATTGTAAAGTATACCTGGATGACTTTGGTATGGAAAGTTTCAGCATATAAATACATTTAAATAGTTTTGAAGCTATTTCAAAAGAAATTTGTTTACAGCATTACATCAAATAACAATTGAATAGGTAAGATCTACCATTTTATCATGATATTTGCTCAAGTAATCCCTGTACTTATCAAGAATTTGTTTAAAAGGCAGGTACTGTGCAAATCACTATGTAAAAAAATACTTCAGCATGCCTTTTTTGTAGTTCTGGGTTAAATAAACAATATTCTTTCAGAGTTGTGCAATGTCCATTTCTTGATTTGAATTTGGAGCATTGGATATGTACTGAAGGGAGTGTTGGAGTCTCATGAAAAGCAAGTGTTGATGCTTTGGTATAGTGAGGTAATAGAGCTGGAATCAGCCAGGAAGGCCCTTGGAAGTGAGGTCAGGAAGCTAGTGTTTGATGTGATGGAAAAGGATGCAGAGACAAGTAGAGATAACACTGTGCGGAAATTGTTAACAAGTTTTAGGATAGAGCATGAACTTGAGATTCAGGGAAGAGATCAAATGCTCAAATGTAGTAAAATTTGAAGGTTAGGACACAATTTATGAAGGATATGAAAAAGTAAAATGTAGTGGCTGAAAGAAAGATAATGCACATTATCCAGATTATAATGAAGCATTGTTTCCCTTAATTTTTCACTAAAAATTAAATTTGTGACTGTTAAACTGAAGACAATGAAGGCCCATTAATGAGGACTGATAACAAAAATTTAGTTATGGAGAGTCAAGTGCCTTTAGGAGTTCCTTTTTCCCCTTAGATCTTTGTTTTTATTTAGGTCCTGATCTTAGAAGTACTTGCCTATATATTTAATTATGCCAACTATGAACAAAAGTCTTGCAGAGTCATTGCAACTCATTAACGTGCCTGAGGTTAAGTGTTGTGCACAAGGAACTTTCCAGAGCCTGTTTTCTGAGAGAGGGAAAGTTAATGAAATCTGAAGATACTCTCATGGTATTGCAGTAATAATGCATTCTTCTAGATTATCTTATGGAAAGATCTAAAAAATCTTTATTTTTTCCCCCTGCCTAGCCCCCAGAATGTGTTTCTCTGATAGAATCCTGGGTAACAGTTTCGCATCTAAGCTTCTTGGCTCTACCTTTACACTGTAGTTGCTGTGTTTGGTTATGCTAATCTGCAAAAATTAGTGATGATTTGTTGTTTTAGTTGATTATTATGAGTCAGAAATTCATTTTTTGGATTTCTGAGCTTTGACTGTTTGAAGCAGACATTTAGTAGAGTGTTTTATGTTGGTTATAGGTGGGATTTACTTATGGTGACAATTTTCTGAATCCTTTGAAAGTAATTTACTTTATTAATAAAAAGTGTAATTTATCTTAATAGCTATGTTCTCTTACTACCTGGAGAATTCGTTAAGCAGTGGATAGATTGTGATGCTCTTGAGATCCGTGCAGTATGGTCCAAATGTGTCACAAATTTACTTGGAGGAGAGGAAGAAAATTGAGACTTTCCTTTTAACAGTTCTCCAGCATGTTAAAATATAACTGGAAAAAAAAGCAGTAGACTGGAATTTATTTATTTATGTATTTATTTATTGAGAAATAGTAGCTTATCAGGAACATTTGAATGTTTGGGATTTTTGTACTTCACAGGTAATGTGAGGGAAATGTTGAGTGTAAATTCCACTTCACAGTGTGAGACAAGCCAAGTAATTTTGAGCACTATCCTAATTCTCTGTGCTGTGATTCTCAGATATTTATTCCTGGAGCAGTAGGTGTGATGGTCTTATTGAGACTAAAGAATAGAGGTTTTGAGTTCTTTGAGGCTTTGTGTTTTTCAAGCCTGGTTCTCATTCATGCTCAAGTATTGAGTATATAATGAATTATCAGTGTTTCAAAGACAAGTTTCAGTCTTTAGTTTTAACCCTGAAAGGAGAGCTGTTCTTTCTCTAAATATATACAGACCAGTTGAAAGTACTGCTTTTCATTTATCTTCACTGAATGCCAGGAACCTGAGAGCAGTGAATTTCCAACAAAGACCATATATATAAAAGGGATTCTTAAAGTTCTCATAGAGTGTTTGTAGGACTGTATGCTTAGCATTTCAAACTTTTATCATGCAAACGTAATCAGACCACAAGTCAAACCTGAAGCCTGTGGCTTTCGTGACTGTTTTTCTTCATTAGGTCATTGGAAAGAGGGTTTATTTTTTGCTGACTTTTGTTCATTTGTAGGAAGAGGATCATGTCCCTATATCTGCAAGTAAATGTGACAGTTGTTCTGATGTTGTTGGTACTACTTTCATGATTTGTACCATTTATTCCGTTAGGAGAACAGCATAGCTTTTCCTAGTGTTATTTCTTTCTATTTTTTTTTTCTTAAATTATTTCATCTTCTTTTTCAATATAATACAGCTTCAAATTTGTTAATAATTTTTGGTAGATTTATAAGTGACTTTTCAATAGTTAATTTTACTAAACGTCTATTGCAGAATTTGTTATCTTCAGGTTTGATTCTGTATTATATTCATGGAATATTGAGGTGTAATTGATACATATTTTAATACATATAAAATTAAAAGTGTGATTATGTTAGATTTTAATATGTAGCAACTGATGACTTTTTATTTGAAGCTTTTTCCTCAGAACTTACTGTTTCATTACAGTGCCTGGAGTGTGGATTATTTACTGAGATTTTTTCAATCCCTGTTTAGTATTTTGCTGCTTTAATCCACCGAGAGTTTTGTGAAATGAGTAGGTACTAAAGACACAAGTAGTACTTTATATTGGAGAATGCAATTACTTTGCTTCCAAAAGTAGTTAGGTTTTTTATATAGGACGTGAAAAATATATAAGATAATAATACATTTAAAATTTTTTTAAAAAATATATAAATGAGACTGTGTCACTTTGTTTTACGTATAGATGAGTATGTAGAGTGAGAGTTTTATGTGATTCTTTAGCTAGAACTGAACTAAGTAGAATCTGCGTTTTAAAAGGAAATGTTAGAATTTGTAGTGAGGTAATGCTTGCAAGTGAGAATTTGCTTGCAGTTAAATTCTGAACTACAGGTCACAGAATTGTTAAGGTTGGAAGGGACTTCTAGAGACCATCTAGTCCAACCAGTATGTTGTTGAGCACTGTGTTTTGACCTTTATTTTGTCATCTTTGCCAAATTCAGTAATACTGAAAAGTCTCAGGGAGGAGAGAGCTATTAATTGTTTACTTCAGTAACATTTTTTTCTGTGGTGGTTGTTAATGGAACAAACTGCTTTCCATGGAGTATTAGAAGGTTGCATGGAGATTTATAGTAGTGCTTAAAATGTTGCTTTGCTTTCCTAAGATATTCCTTGATTACAGCAAACAAGAATTTCTCAGAGAAAACAGTTAAATCTTGTCATTAGGGTAAACTGTGCAAAAGAGACTTAAAGGAGGAATTGCAAGGGAAGTAGTCGGTGGATGGAACATTCAAAAATTAGGTTAGAATGATATTGGAAACTGATCCTGAGTGAGTTGGGAGAGGGGAAGAAATGGCAAAGACATTTCTGTCACAGATACTGCATTTAGATTTGATGCTTAATTGAACTTTACTTTCTGAACTCCACTGTAGTCCAGTATGAATATCTTTGTATTTCTATTGGTTTAAAGGGGAGTGAAATAACAGGAGAGAGTACACTGATGTTTAAGTATGTTTTAATTTGTAGATTGGCTGCTTGCTTGGCTCTCAATCTTAAAAAAAAAAAAAAAAAAAAAAAAGATGCAATCTGGTGACCTTATTGCTGGATGTGACCCCGTCATTGTTCTGCCCTGAAAGTCAGTGCTGTTTACCATGTGATTGCTCCAGAAATATTTGTACTGATTATGCCAAAGAGTTGTGTGATTTCACTATTAAACTCTGATGTGGAATATATCTGTGGAGCCCCCACTGCCTTTTTAATACTGGTGCAGGTGCTGCTCTGGATTATGGAAATGATATGAAACTAAGCTGTTTTGAATTTGAGCTTTTGGAAAGAAGATGGCTAATGTAGCTATGACAGTTTAGAAGTGTAGTTTTTGAGGTGTCCTGAAGTTTGTACACAGCTTTTGTATCTTCATATGCATTATTGATATGCAACTTCACTATCTAAATTAGGCCTTTGCAGGTTTCTTTTTCTTTTCTAAAGGCACAACTTCTGTAATGGAACTGCGTATGCTTATAGTTAAGTAACATCATCGATCATTTCACTTAATGCTAGATTTTTGGAAAGGAAAAATATCTTGTTAACCCAGAAGGAGAACACTATGAATATTTTTTATTTGAGCTTAGAAAGTATTTTTCTATTGGATACAATTTTTAATGAATAATTTTAATATTTTTCTTGTAGTACACGTTGTGAAGTCTGTCATAATGAATTATAAGAGGATTTTGTTACACGTTTTCTAGACTCATATTTTTAAAACTCTGAGATAAATTCACACAGTAGGATCATGTTACATTTTAATGTTAATTATCAGAATCACAAAAAATCTATGACTTTGAACATGCCAGTACTGACATTTGGTTTGAATTTAAATTCTTTAAGTCAGTTACATTACGTGTTACTATAAAGCTTGCTTTAAAAACTGAGTGTGGTGGAGTTTGTTTTGAATATAGGATCTCTGTTGTTGTTGTTGCAAGGTATTATCTGAAATGGAAAGTTGGAAGCCCCTATTTTACTTCCACTTTTACTCCTTTGGTGTGTATGGATCTAGTTTTAAAATCTCATTTAAAAAAATAATCCTGTTTAGAAGGTATCAACTAGGAACATAGGACATACTGAATTGGAAATTTCCACAGCTTACACTAGAACTCTATACAGGAAAAACCACTAGCTAGGTGAATTGACAACAGCAGAGCGTATGGTGGGTGAGTTAGCGGTGGCCTTCCAGTTCTGATAGCTGTTTGCCTAATCAGTCCCCTGGGATCTGGCGTCTTCTGAGGTGCTGAACAGTGTCTGTCCTGGTTAAAGAGCTGAGTCCACAGGGATTCATTCTGTTAATGTTTTCAGCCTGTCTTTCATAAATAGAAGACAGATGATTCGGCTCAATAAAATTGAATATCCTACTCTGTCAAGTTATTTAGAAGTACAAATATTTGTTGACAGACTTTATAGTACAGTTCTTTTGAATACCAGGAGCAACAAAGGTAAGGTATGTGCTTATTTATCTTAAATCTATCTGATAGGAGCTGGTAATAGTACTAGGAAATACCTTATATTCCTGTCAGTTCAGTGTATTAAAATGTAAATGCATTGGCAACTCTGCGTATAATTGATACAACTTGGGAGAGCTATGATCAGTAAAGATATTCTTTGTGCATCTGTTTAAAGAATTTGTATTTATCTTAAGATCCAGTATTATTTTGGTAGCAAATTCTGCATGTCTACTGACTATTTTAATTGCATTTGCTGTGGAAAATACTCTAAAATTCTTTATTGTACTGTGTAGTCATTTAACATGTTAAAGTTAGCACCAAAATGTGTTTATTCCTGAGCTATAGATTTCATTCAAATCACTATTTATCACTATTGTCACTATTGAAACTTACTATTGAAAGTTACTATCACTATTGAAAGTTACTTTGCTTAAAGAATTGCTCACCTGAGCTCAATATTCTTAGGAACCTGTACTATTAGTAAAGATCAGTAAGGAAAGTTAGGGCTGTAAGGGCTACGCTTGCTCTCTACCTGTTGGAACTGTGAAGGCAGTTCTGCTGCTGATAGTATTAGGATTCTGTGTAGTTATTTTGTGATAGGTTTGTCCTAACTGTCAGAAAAATAGGCAATATGATACAACCCAGACCAAACAATTAATTTCTGTCTACTTATCCACTGAGATACAGATTAAATATTTATCTTTAAAGGAGAAACATGCAAAAATGACTCTTCTGAATGGGGTTGGTATATAGTTGGTTAAACACTTTTTTTTTTTTTTTTTTTTTTACATCGGATAATGATAGTAGCTCCAGAAATATCCCTGACTCATATGCACCTGGCAAGTAAATAAAGTGATTTTGGATGACAAGAAAGTTGATACCCTCCCTTTTTCATTCTCCGCTCTGCCCCAGGTAGCTTAAAGTACCTATTTTTAACTTGTATCACTTGTTAATACTCTTTGTGATAAATATAAGTGCTAAGAAAATTGAAAAAAATGAAAAATTGTTACCTGATTTATTGCCCTAGAAGGCATTGATGTACTGTTTGGCATTTGAAGAATTGCAGAAAAGGTCTTAACAATTTAACCTTCTAATTAGTCTGCATATTAATGATATAGAGAGTTAAAACTGCAAATGTTTTAGATTTATTTTTTAAGAATTTTCTAAATTATTGAGTCTAGAGCTTTGTGTGAAGATAGGCATCTCTGCAGTTACATACAGGCTGTGAAGAACATTAAGCACAATAAAATATGTGAAAATTGATTTTTAAATTCTCCTTTTAGCCATTTTAATTTTGTCCATGTTTACTTAGCAAACACACTCCAGTGTTTGCTCACTGCAATCTCATCTTACTAGATTTCTGGACTTTTGGCCAGAAGGTGATCAAAGTGCCTCAGTAATAAACTTTATTTAATCTTTATGAAAATACTGCATGGTACTTCATGGTGTTCTTTCTAATTGCTTATCTTTTTCTCAACTCAAAAAGCAGTTTTATTCTGTTTTCTGAGGGTTATTTCTTTTCGGGCTGTATAACTGACAGTTTACTTTTTGAAGAGCCATATTATGTTTCTTCCCATTGATACCCTTATAAATCCTTCTTGTCCTCATTTTTCTTTTACTGATATTAAAGTTTTACATGACAGAGAGTGTTTTACTGTCCTTTGAAATTTTAAGCTACATGCAGTCTAGTAGTTGTTTTACCTATATCTCATTTCAACTCAGTAACATTTTCACTTAATATTAAGTGTAAACTTGATTTCTTGATAGTGCAGTTGGACAAATTGAGATACAGCCTGTGAGAAGTTCTGTGTGTGAGTGTAAGGAACAGAGGCCAGAGACTTGAAATATAATGACTGTGTCCTGCAGAGCACAGGGTGCAGGTTTGTAGCCACTGAATGAGCAAAGCTGGTGGAGCTTGTTCTCTTCTGAATTTGCTATTTAGGGCTCCTAGACATTCCACAGTAATAACCCTGTTGCAGAAACTTTACCTTCCTCCTCTTATCTCTTCTGTATCATTTTACCTCCAAGGTAATTACTGTCTACTCCTCTTTGAAAACCGTTTGCCTTTGTATCATTTGTACTTTGTGTCATCCGTAGCATCTGTACCACTTCCTCATTTTCTTAAGGACACTGTTTTAAGTTTACTCATTTAATTAATGGAGGGGGAAAAAAGCAGTGCACGCTCTGCTGGTTGGATACTGTGCCAAATAGGCCATGGTAGGAACTTCATAGTTAACCCTTCTCTGAAGAAGTTAGCAGTGGGTAAGAGCTCTGCATTTTTTTATAAAATAGATCCTTTAGATTGCAAAAATAGACTGCAAAGTCCAATATGCAAGAACTGTGAAGTGTCAGAACTGCTTGCTTACACAGCCTCCTTGTATGGATGCATTTTTAATAACGTTCTGTAAATGCTTATAATTTTTGTAGAGGTGCATTTCAAAATTTTGTTTTATTTTTTGAATAGTTTTACCACTGGATTGCTTAGATGTATGCAAAAATGTCCACCTTGTAAATCGTGAATGTTTGTAAGCCATATAGTAATAATGTAGAACCCTGCAAACCATGTAGTAATAATCTTTTCGAGCTGAAGAAGAAGATAGTTTTACACTTTTTTTTTTTTTTTTTAAATTTTGCTGCAATATTTTCCAAGCTAGATATTTTTCTTGCAGATTTTCTGGAGGATCGCTTTCATCATACATTAATGTGCTGTTTTTCTACAGAGGCCTTGCTTCACGTGAGACCTAGTGTGGATAATGATCTTGTAGCAAATTCGATATTCTCCTGCTTTCTTGTTTTAGCAGTCCTGCTGTAAAGACAAGTTTTTCTCAGGTCCATTATCTCTTAAAATGAGCAAAAACATCTCTAAACATTATACAAACAGCAATATAGTCTTTCTGGGGTGCATCAAATCACCTAACTGATTTATGGTTGGTTCCTTTTGCAAGTGACATAACTAGGATTAAAACTTATACTTCTGTTCAGCAGCTCAGCGTCTCAAAAATACTTGTGTTCGGGCTTAGAGATAGTGCAATTCCTCGCTCTTTAGGGAAATGGACCTAGTTCTGTCCTCTGTATAAGGCATGTATAATGCTGTCTCTGTTAGTGATAGCTATTTTAATGCAGTAATGCATAAATCCAGTAAAAGCATATTTATTTGATTTGCAAACAGCTATTTTCTTGGCCAGCACCATTTGAAAATTATCTGTTTATACGAGAATTAAGCTCAAAGTAGAAGTACGTGAAGAGCTACTATTTCAAAATTAAATTTCTTGTTCTCGTTCCAAAAGCAAACACAATGTGTGTTTTTCTACCTGTATTCTCTCCGTGGTGTGTTCTTCTCCCTTTCAGGAAAGTAAGTGTCTGTCACACCTGTTAAGCTTTTGGCTGCCAAAAAAGATAGCCCTTCATGCTGGACCCCGTTTTTCCATAGAAAGTTTCCAATGGGGTAGTTAGGTCTCCAGCAATTTATGACTGCTTCAGGTTATATTTGTGTGTATTTTCATGCAGGCAATTTTATAATCATCAAATACAGAAATTGATTTTTAAAAATCAAGTTAACATTGGTGTTACTTTCTGAGGATATATCCAAAAGTCCAGTGGACGGGTGCATTTTTATGTACTTTGTCCATGGTATGAACTATTTCCTTTTCTAATGCCTTAAAAGAAAATCATTTTTCATGGTCATTGTTTTCCTTTTGTGTATTCAGCACTTCAGCTCTGCCTTAATAATGCAGCTTCTCACTTAAGTATTTTAAAGCTGCAACATAAGGATTGCTATTAATACAATGTCCTTGTTTTAGTAGGCAGAGCAGCTCTGTGTTCTGGAAGTCAGCTCGCACTGTTACTTTTTTTTTTTTAAAAAAAATCTTTTAGGAATTCTTTTGTACCCCCCAAAAAACTGTTGTGTTTTCTTTACTCCTGTATAGTCTATTTTAAGCTAAACAGTACATCATGTTGTAATTCTGTATTAGAATAAAAAGTTTATGCCTATATGCATGTATCATTTGTTCATCTGTTTTTTTTTTTTCTGGTGTAGCTATGGCATTTGCTATTCTGTTCTTTCTCATTTATGTTAATCTTGTGTATGATTTTTTTTAAATCTCTAAACTTCTTCACAGCCACATATTTTCTTTAAACTAACTAATACCTAGTTTTTGGAGATGAATGAGGTATAATTTGCAGGTTAATCTGCTCATAAGCTACAGTTCGGAACTTCTAGAAAGCAGAAAAGCCAGTCTCTGGTTTGTTCTCTGTATAGAAACAGCTCTTTGATGTTTTTTACATTTAAAACTAACAGGATATTTGAAAAAATAAACTACTGTTTAGCTGGAAGCAGCTCTTGTCTCCCTCTTAAGGAGAAGCAGACTGCAGTTGCAAGAGAAAAAGCAAGACCAGAAGACCAAATGAGTAATTTTAAGAACAAGCAAGCAGGAAGAGAGGAAAGTGATAATCAGTTCAGACAGTCGAACAGAAGAGCTATTATGCGGGGATAGAAAAGGAAGCAAGAATGCATATAGATAGAGATTGAGGAGAAGAAAAAAACGAGGCATGGAAGAAGTTTCAAAGATCAGGAAAACTGAAGGATCTTGTTAGAAATAATTAGTGAAAAATATTATAATGAAAATACAATCCTAATTATTTTGTTCTGATGAGAACTGGGGAAAGCTACAGTCTACAATATTGATAACTTGTCATTGATATATTTATGTCCAGTCATGGTTTCCATTTCAAAATCTATTTGTTAAAGTAGTGTAGTAAGCAGTTCTTTGCACAAAAACTGCAAGTTATTAAAAAAAAAAAAAGACCTTGAGTCGTGATATTTTACGTAAAATATGTTGAATTGTGACCATAAGTGGCTTTGCTCTTAATTAAAAAAAAAAAAAAACTTAGTAAAAAAAAAAATTAGATATTTCAGGAGACGTTTAATAAAATCATAAGCTAATATGTGAAATAGTAGTTTTGTAATGTCTTGTAACTTAAAACTTTTATTTTACTACTTGAATATAGCAGGTGAAGGGAGGAAGGATGTTATTTAACCTACAATTTAAATTTATGCAGAAATCAGATTCATTTGAGAAACCCTCGCAGGCTTGGATTGAGTAAACAAGACCTATCATAGTTAATATTGAGCTACATAATCAGCCCCATTTTCTCAGATGGATTTCTGTGGACTTGCATTTGTGTGGCTAAATTGTTGCATTGCTGAAGATCATGTAAAATACAGCATTTCTGTCAGCAAATGTACTGGGCTTTTTGTTTGTTTGTTTTTGTTTTGTTTTCTTTTTTTCCTCCTTCCCTTTTTCCCCTGAGAAACACTTAATTGAAGTTACTCTTTTTTTCTGAAGCACTTTCTTCCATGGGTGCCATTAGAATGTGGAAACGAATATCTCTTACACTGAACTGTATAACGTTTGGAATTTAGAGAGCAAGATGTGGAGTTCAGCTTTTAATCTCCCATTCACTGAGCTGGAAGTTTGGACTGTCAAGCTAGGCAGCCTGGAGAACAAAGAACAGGGGAAAAAGTGAATTTCATGCAAGTGCTTCATATGGCAAATAAGATCAGTTGGGTAGCTACAGGCTAATTAGTCAGATAAAGTTGTGGAAATACTGATGTCCAGTTCAGTGAAAAGAGAACAGAATGATAGTAACGTAATTATTGCCACTTATTGTATTTTTGAATAAAACATTGTGTTAGATAATCTGTTTTAAATGTTGCATGTTTAGCTGATAATATAAATGGTTAAGATAGGATGCTTTAATTTTTGTAAGTTGCTATAGCTGATATTTAAAAGCTAGTTAATAGAAATGTAAGTTGGGATTTGCTGTATTGTAAGATTTTCGGTGTAAAATATAGCAGGCATATGGATGTGATTTCTTTTCTTTTTTTTTTTTTTTTTTTTTTCCTAACCAAATATGTAATCAAGTTACTGGTAGCTTTTGCAGGCAATAATATTTACTGCACAAATAAATAACAACAGCGGTAGGGGGTTAGCATCTGTAAGACTGATTCAATCAAACAGGGCATGTTCTGGTAGTGAGATGCTACATCCAAGAATGAAGAATACAAGTAATTCTTTCAAGGGTAGGACCAGTATGCTAGCTGGGGAAAAAAGAGTCATTGTGAATAATAATGGAGCAGGACTTTCCGTAGTAAAGAAATGTTGACGCTGTGTTAGTGAGAAATTACTAAATTGTGGCATGAAAAGGCTGATTTGACTATATGTGTGATGTTGGAGACAATCTTTGGTATCGTGAATCCAGAACTGGAGAAATCGTTGTGTGGCAAATGGAACAAAATAGAAAAAGCTGGGAAAAATTTCTTGACAGTGAGGGTGATAGAGCACTGGAACAGGTTGCCAAGAGAGACTGTGGAGTTTCCTTCTCTGGAGATCTTCCAAACCTGCTTGCACACAATCCTGTGCCACGTGCTTTAGGTGACCCTGCGTGTGCAGAGGGGTTGGACCCTTACAACCTTAAGGATTCTATGATTCTCTGATTAATACTTCAGAAATTACAGTTTTATGGGGAGAGTATGGAGGGAAAAGTTAAGCCTGTTTGGTCAATGAAGATATAATTTTATGAGGTTGTTCAGCTACCTTTTTGAAATTAAAAGAAAATCTGTTTAAAAGTAACTTATCAGTCTGCCAAAAAAAAAAAGAAAAAAAAATAGTGGCTTAGAAATGAGAGGTCAGTTAATGTGACTGAAATAAGGAGAGAAAGTGAAATGATGAACTGATGGAAAAGTGTGGTGGGATTTGTAGCTTATGGAGCTTTTTAAGTAAAGCTTTCAGGTAAAATACGTTGAGACAGGCTTGATATATTAAAAAAAGGGAAGATGGGGAAAGAACATGATGTTTTGGTATAGGCAGCAAGCCAGATAAAATGGTTGTTAATCTTGGTATCTATGTACAGCATGCAAGTGCTGTGAATGCGAGCTTCAGTTCCATCTCTTCACATGTGATTGAAGTAGGCTTTGAACTGAAGTGTCTGAAGATCATTGTCAGAGTGGAGGTCAGTAGAATGGAAAAGAATCATCAGAATTTGATATTTATGATATTTTGATATTTATGCAGTAAACTAGAGCTTCTTGTAACAGAATCATTCAGTAAAGCAGACTTTTTTTGCCCCAGAATTTGGTACCACTACCTTATATTTTTTGTTTCTAATACAAGTAAAAATGCTTTCCAAAGTCCATGAAGGCTGTGGAGCAAATAAGTGTTTAAAAATCTTGTTCTGCCTCGACCCACACACACACACACACACACACGCGCGCGCGCACACACACACCCACACACACACACACACACACATGCAAAATGGTTGGGCTAGCTACAAGATAATTTTAGGAAGGAGAAAGTTTGCTAATTATGCTGTAGTATTCCTTACATGCTCATCACTTTGAATACATTCCCTAGATCTTTTTCTTTATTGGCTCGTGCGTGTCTGGAATGGGGGAAATAAACAGTTGTCAGTAAGGAGGGAGAGCAAATTTTGAGTTTAACCAGGGAAATGCTGTTTTATCTTTGAAGATTTGGTTCAACTTAGTTCCTTGTTTTGATGCTTCAGCCCCCATTGCTGTAAGGCTTCCTGGTATCCCCAACCGGCTAGTAAGTTTAGAACCACATGGCTGAAGTATTCCAAATCTTAACCTATGTTTCCAGCAAATAGTCGTCAGGTAGAATTTAGCAAACAGTCTTCAGGTACAATTTAGGGAGGTAGTTCTCATTATGGAACAGTCTATACTAATATTATAAACTTTTTTGAAGTGTCAGAGTTGTTCATGATGCAGAGGCTGTGTCCTGCGTTTGTTCTTTTGAGTGGGCAGTTTCCACTGAAGCCTCTATCCGTTAGCTGACCCTCAATAAGTAGTAGTGTAGTAATCAGTAGTAATAGTGACAGATGCATTTTAATTAAGCTTTGTACAAAACTTGCCTACTCAGCTGCCTTTTAAAGTTTGGGAGTTGCTGGACAAACAACTGTGTATTTGTCTTGGAAGGTTGTTGAGAAAATACTTTGCTCTCAAGGTAGTAGCCAGCCAGATGCTTTGAAGTCTTTCTTCTGCATCAGAGACTGTAAAGTGGGGAACTCATGTAGAGAGTGGTTGGGGATAGCTAGATGGTTTTGATTTTTTGAGCAGTACCTTACAGGAGCTTTCTGTTGTACTCTGTTCAAGTGGTTCTGTATGTATTCTGTGCATGTTATTCATCTAGGGAGGGAAACGTTGTTTTCTTTCCTTGAGGGATTAAGTGTAGTCCTACAAAATTATCTTTGCCCAGAGCCTACAGCTTCTCTAATCAGATGAAGGAAGAGAACTTGAGGAAAGGAAAACTTTCAGGAGTTGGTCAGTGATTAAATACTTCGGTGGAAGGCAGCGAGGACAGTAACATGTCAGTTGGTCCCACTTCTTTCCATTCTAGCGTAATGTTGGTAGCAGAGAATTAATTTTGACCAGCAGAGTCCTTTTTTTTGTGGTTATTTGAAAAAAATAATACTTGGAAAGCCATCCTCTCTGGCTATACATCATGAAACATGGCTAGTATGGTGCTCCGCAATGTTAGTGAAACCTTAGCAGCAAATCTGAGCACTGTGTCCTAAGGAGCCTAAGCAGGACAGAGATGTCTGTGTTCACCAAAGGAAGACTTACTCTTTTAATGGCATTGCTGGTGACTGCATTCCAAAAGCATCTTTTTCTGGTGCTTTTGGCTATCAGGCTAGTATTGTCAAAGAAATTACAAAACCAGAGCAAGGTGTGTGTGTGTGTGGGTGGGTGGGTGGGTGTGTATAAAAAGCAAAGCTTCTTGAAAATAAAGATGATAACCTTCTCCTTCCCACAGAAAAACAGCACCAGCTCTTTTGAAAACAATGACAGGAATCTGACTTTATCTGACAAAAGGAATTCGGAATTGAAGTCTCCAGTTTGTGTAAATTGGGTGTGCCAGAACAGTGCAATACAGGCTGTTGTTTCCCAAGCGCATTAAAATCTTGTAATCGGACCCTCTCCTGTCCCTCCTTTGTTTCTGTTGTGAAGAGAGTGATACAGAGGCTAGTGTTGGGACAAGATAGATGCTTTTGGTTGTGGTACTTGGCTGCCACTGGATTCGAGGCACTAACAGCTGGAGTTCATCCATTGTACAGAATGCTAAAGGCAGCAGGCCAGGCAAGATCCGAGAGAAACCTTGATTCTGATTTATTCCTTATATATATATTTTTTAAAGTAGCTTTTTTTTTTTTTTTTCCATCGGCAGCATACATTTTTGTCTTCCCAGCATTTTTTGCATTTTTCTTGAGTCTTGAGCCCTGCAGTGATGTTTTTCTTTGATTTATCTTCATGGGAAAACTTGAGTTATTAATACTAATGATTGACATGTTGTATTAGGTTCAGGTATGTTACTGAATCTGCAAGACGCAGCGTCCCCAAAAATATTTTTTAAGTAAATTAAGAAAGCTTTGACTTTACATTGATTCTGTGGGTTTTTTTTCCTCATTGCCTAAATTTTTATTTTTTTTAGAATGCATTTACTGTGAAGTATATTTGGATCCAGCATATGCAGGACATAAACTTTGTATTTCATGTTACGCTTGCTTGTATTTTTTGGATTGCCAAGTAACTTTCAAGGAAAATTTATGGTAAATGTTTTAAACTGAAAATCCTGCAATTTTTTTTACCGTGGCATATTTTTTTAGCTTAAAAATGTGAACACTTCCTCGCTAAACTAAAAATGTTATTAGTTTGTATTGTGCTTGTTCATTTTACTGTTATTAATTCCTGCCTAATTCCCTAACTCCCATATTACCACTTACTTCTGGAATTTTCAGCTTGTCCTGATTCCGTGTATTCTCCACTTGTTGGTTCGTACAGTGAAAATGCAGTTTAGAAAATATATTCATTTATTAAAAATCCTGCAACCTTTGTTTTGAAGGCTAATTTATTTTTGACTTAACTTTGATTTGTTTTGTTGTAGTGGTCTTCATGACTGAGGATAGGTTTGTTCTCTTTGGGCTCTCTTTCTAGACTTGATCATTAACTGATTGTATGTATAGATTTATTCTAATAAAGGTTTTAAATGTAGACTACACCCAAGTTAGTCATGCGGTTATAATATACATTATTTTTCTTTCACTTAAGAGTTGTAGTTTGCATCTGGTGAAGTTGTTTTGTGTTTTAAAACGGCCAAACATATCTTGTGTGTGGAACAGTCTGTTAGTTATCTCTGATTATACTATCTTGGAAAACATCCATTTGTGCGTGAAAGGATTTTTAAGGGGAAAAAGGTATAATATTTTTGTCATGAAAGTTATCAGACAAGGACTACACATGAAATGCAGACCTAGATCTGCATACAATAGACCTGCACATACAGGTGCAGGTACATTGTACATGTACATGAGAGACTTAACTTCTATCCAGTAGTAAGCATCCCCTCAAAGCACAGCTCATAAGCTGTTTCTGGTGATGGCTTTACACTAATTCTGGGTATTTTTGTTTCATTTTGTTTTTAAGGATCAGTTTGATAACCTAGACAAGCATACACAGTGGGGCATCGACTTCTTGGAGAAGTATGCAAAATTTGTAAAGGAAAGGATAGAGATTGAACAAAACTATGCAAAACAACTGAGGTAAGTGTTGCATTTTTTGTTTGTTTTGCTTTTAAAAGAATCTTAGCAGTTACTTAAAAGCACTGCATCATATCATAGGCAAATACAGAATTTCATGGTTAAAGACCATTTTTCACTTACAGAATGAATTCATCTTTACTATTCCAAAGCAGAGAATATTATCTTTGGGTATTTGCTTGCTTTTGCTTGTTTTCTCCTCTCCCCTCCCTTCCCCCTCCTTCAAATCTTTGAACAAGAAAGGTATGTTCAGTGGAATTTTAAGATTAAAAACTAAACAAGAGAGCCCTACTAATGTTTTTCTGCTGATTATCAGCTCTTTTGTAGCAAACTTCTCACATTATCCAAAATCTACTTTTGTGTGTGTGTGTTCAACCAGTTTCAAGTCTCTGCTATTAATTAATTTCTCATGTTGAACTGGCAAGGGCTATGCTACATTGTGTTTGAAAAATCTGATTAAAATCATTGAATAGAAGTGCAGAAAGCAGCAGATCTTGCTGTCCTTTAAAGTACACCTTTCCCATAGCTAGTCGTGCTTATTTGGGTGAGACTTTGTAACCCAGCCACCCTTTGTCTTATCTCCAGTGTATTTTCTATTGCTGCCAAGTTAAATATCTTTTAGATCCAACAGGAGTTTCTCCTTGGGATCATATAAGGAGAGTGACAGCAGTGAACTGGCACAGAAACACATTCTTCAGAAGGAAATAGGATCGGTTTCTACCATAAGTCACAGTGCTTGGAGAACATGATTTAGCATAAATGAGTCCTAAGAAATTTGCATTTACGATAATTCTTGCTGTCTCGCATTACCTCAGGGACCCAGTTGAAGCTGCTACCAAGCCCGATATCAGCTTCTCTCCTTTGGTGTCCCCCTGCTTCTCATAATTGGCATGCTAAGTTGTCCTCAGAGAGCTGAGCAATCCTTTCTCATAAACAACGTAGTGAAATTTAGAGCTGAGGGAGTCGATATTCTGTCTAGGCTGCTTTTACCCTAGACTTCTTGGTGTGTTTATCAACTTCTTTTGATCCAGTTTGTAAGATTATACCACACTACTTTACTGAAGGATTGTTTTCTTTCTTAAAAGGAATGAAATAAATACTTCTCACTTTTCCAAAGCTGGCCTACAAGAACTTCAGGAGGTAAAAGAAAGTTTGAAGCATGCACAGCACCAGTTCACATCCCAGTGTTGCTTTGTTTCCTGTTTTCTGTTTAAAAATGGAAACTTGTTTTATTTGCACATCCAGATATTTTCCTTAAATAGTATGAACAAGTGCCATTTTGCTTAATTATATTTGAAGGTTTATCTTGCACAGCTAGCAAGATGAGAGGCCGCATTATTACTTTCAGATTTGATTAAAAATGGGAAGTCTTTTCTGTGCAGCATTTTACATTTGGGCAAAACACTGATTTTTTTCAAAGTATCGTTCAACAACAAAAGTGTTAGGTAGAACACACGTTTTGTCAGGTGACTGGACTTGCTGAGTATGTGCAATAGGTATGACAGTTGTGGGAGGCACCGGTGTTGCTGTGCATGTGTTGTACAGTGCATGTATGCACCTCCTGCTTGCTGCCAACCAGGGTCTGGACAGCACACAAAAAAAAAACAGTTTCTGCCAGTAGACCAGTTCATGTAACTCTTGGTTATTTCATAGGTATTCCTAGTGAACTGTCTTATGATAGCACCTTGATTTCAGCCATCATTTCTTCTGTGGATGCTCACTGTTGTTAACAGTGTAAAAGAGAAGAGTTGTAAGGGAGAGAAACTGAGGTTGAATGGAGCTTTCACATCCAGAAAAGTTAGCCATCCTGCAATGTGCTTGAGAGAAGCTCTGAGATGAGCCCGTCTTGGGATGGGCTGTGGTTATGGTGAATTTGAATGCTGACAGCATATAGCCTGTGAGTTGGATTTTTAGTATCTCTAATAGGTATTTTTCCTTTTGCAATCAAATAGTATTGAGGATCTCTTCACAGTGAGCTCTAGAACTGAAATTTACTGTGTCCTTATTTAGCAGAAACATTTATGGTCTGTGGCAATCTCCTGGTAGTCCTAGCTCTGTATTAGTACTTAGATGGGAGACCAAGAAGAAAAAAATTAATAGGAGAGAAGAAGCTAGTAAGCTACGTGGTGGCATTTTTCTTCTGCCTTGGTTTCAGTGTGGGCCACCAACTTGCTGTTAAAATTGTTGGTAGATCTGAATGTTGTAGACTATTGTAGAGTATTGTATTGATGACTATGTAAGTAGTTAATTTTAATAAAAGTTTTCATAAATTATAGTCTGTGTCCTGGCAGAAATTCATATTCACTTTATGTGCATTTTGATGAAATATCTTTCCATGATGTTACAACTTAGTAATGAGACTTTTCTGGATGCAACAGTTGTTCATAGCCTTCTGGGAAATGGAAAGCAAGTGATGCATATAAACTTAGAAAGAGCTATTTGAATGCACTTATTATGTTATTATTATATGAAGTTACTGATATTGATAGTTTATTGTTGTTGAATAGCTCCAGAAATCCTAATGAGAATCCAGTCCCAATGCTTTTAGGTGACAAGTCATTCCTCGCTTCTTTTTGATGGGTAGTTGTTGATCCTGATAAAAGTGCTTAAGTGACAGCATTCAAGAAACTGAGAATGTTTATGCAAAAGAAAAAAAAATTATAAACCTTGTTTTATCTCCATTTGCAAGATACTTTGTTTTCACAAATGCAATTATATTCTCATTTTGAGTATGCTTAAAGAAAAATCTTAAGATTTGTGTGACTTTGGTCTCAAATAGGACATTGTGATATCTGAAGAATATGAAGGTTATTGGCTATTACTGAGTTACAGGGGCCTGAATCAGGACGGACACATTGCAGTGTACATTGTACACTAATAGGGTTGAATTTAGTTACGTGACTGTTCAATTTCTTCTTGTTCTAAAATTGGAAATAAATTGAATTGCAGTATGTGTCAATTTACCGGGCTCTTGCAAAATTTTGTAATTGAATTCTCTGATGTTGTTTGTGTCCAGGCAGTTATTGTTCCTGGGAAGGGGTAAAGCTCTGTTTTGTTGCTTCCTGTTCCTGACACACACACACTAATTCTGGAGGTTTACTCGCTTCTTGTTCTGTCCGAAGCATTGTGGCACTTTTGAAGAAGTTGCTCTTTCTGTGATGTTAGGCAGTAGTACAAGTTACACATGTAGTTACAGACTAAACTCCTTTGGAAGTAAGATTTCTGAGTTTGGTCAGGTTCTCTTTATTGGCAGTGAAAGGAAATGATAAGACTTGTTCTTGAACAGAGTGTTTTCTTTTTAAAATTGTACGTCATGGTCTCTGGACGTATCAAGGTGTTCTGAGCAAACTTAATTTTAGTGTTTTTAGTATTTCCTTCTGCACAAAATAATCCTTCTAACTGGTTTATTTTCTTAAATATATTAATGTATGCATATACCTAATCAAATATACACCTACCCATCTACGCTGTTATATGCAAAAACTCAGAAGAGTTATTTAATATCTTGTGTAAGTTCAAATGTGAGGTTGGGAACACAAATTATCACCATATTTATTTTTCAAATCTCTTTTCCTTTGATTGGAGCTGAGAATTTGGGCCATTGATTATTGTCCAAATGTGTATGTGGCAGTTTCTTTTAGCAATGTTTCCGCATGCTAAAACATGTGAGTTCTTAACTGTTCCAAGGATATTCAGTTTTGTAAACTCAGATCACGTTTTTTTTAAAGATTCATCTCTTCAGCCTTTTCTGGTAAGGTGGTGTTCCTAAATACAATCAATTGTCCTTGTCTGTTTGCACCCAATCTGTATGCTGAAATGCAGTCAATGAATTCATCAAAACCCTCTTGAAAATACTGCTTTCCATATACATTTGAAGAGCCTTACAGCTCTAATTGCATTGTTTTATATTTGTGAAGACAGGTATGTTTCTAGACCCTCTTGTAACATAATGTGGAGCCTGTAAAAGTTTAGTATAAATAGATGCAACAATACTCGAGCAGTTGCCTTCACACCTGTTCTGCAATATTGTTGATATTACTTCCATTTCTGCATTGAGTGACTGAATAAAAATTAGTTTTGAGTTCATTGACCCTATTTTTGTAGAAATGTCTATAAATCTGTACAGATGACTACAATTTACACAGATGATATGTGTACATAGTTGCATAAATTATTTTAATGATTAAGTAGGATGCCTTTTAAAGCCTACAGGCACATGACTCAGATTCTTGTTCTCTTTAAAAACAGTAATATAGTCTGGGTTGCTGTCTCACTGATGTTCATTTGAGACTGACTTATGCAGAGGAGAGTAGCTGACAAGATTAAAGGAGCAGCACAAATTTGATGTGATTAGTCTTGTATGAAATCTGCTTCCAAGTGGCTTTAAAACAGAATGTGGTAGAAGTCTAGATTGTGTTTCTAGAGAAGCTTAAAGTTACATCAAACTCTCCTTTTAAGAGGAAGTGTAGCACATTTTGTCCTGTAGATTAAATTCAGTTCTGATGTTCTGCAATTACTTTTATTACTTTTACAGTGGCACTGTTGCTTAGGTCTGTCACTTGCGTTTTTGTGCTTTTATTTCCTTGGAGTAAAAATCAAAAAGGAAGTGTAAGGAAGAATCTGCATTTATTTTTAATTTAATCACAACATCCTTGTGGTGCTGATTGGCTCATTATATCTGAGTTCATTCATTTGTCCTTGGAGAATGTCATACAAAGTGTCAGTCTGAGATTGCTGTATTGTCTTCTTGAAGGACTTCTCCAAGTTATCTGTGATGAAGTGGATGAAAATCGGTCTGACTGGCTCATGGTCGTTTCTGATCGCTGCTAACATCAGTAGGATTTGTACTGATGACTGGGGAACAAAGTGTCTATATTCTATTGCCAGGCTTTTGTTTTCTCTCAATTAGAGCAGAAAGTTAACTCTCACTATAAGTACAGGGGGGGCTTAACAGTGTGACAAGAGTAACTTGGTGAAGTAAGGACTTAATTATTTTAGATTCTTATTTTTAAGCTCTGCTTTAAGTTCTAAAGTATATACATACACATATATATGCATACATACCTGTATATACATACATACATACATACATACATAAAATCCCCACTGTAGGGAGACCTCTGCAGATGTGGCTGGGGCGGAGAGCGGGGGGCTGCTGCTCCAGCTAGGCATGGACAAGGGCTCCTTCTAAATTGACTACAGTTGAAGAAGAGTTGCTCCAGATGTTGTACGAGGATGTGTTTACACAAGTGTTCTAGTCTGCGTCAGGAATGCTCTTTACAAATGAATCTGCTCATGTGTTCCCGCTTACTCTACCGCTCCCTTTGTTGGGGTCTGGCAGTACTCGATCTGGATTTCTTTCCAGAGAAACTGAGTTGTGGGCAGTGCGCTTGTTGGTGGGTTGTTTGCCCGTGAAACCAGGATAGTGCTACTCAAAAGTCAAAAACCTCCTGAAATTCCTGTAGTGTGAATACTGAATCATAAGCATCATTCCTTGGCTGTATAGAACTAAACCTATTGAACCACTCTAATTGCTACTGTAGACATACCATAAGGTTGGAGTGTTTTAGGCAGACTAGTCCAGTTCCATATTTGGATCTGAGGAATTACACACAAGTTTAGATGATGAACTTGGTGATGAACCTCCCCCCCAACACACACCAAATGTGAATTGACTCCTCTTTGAAATGCTGTTTTACTCCTCATATCTTCAGATCCACCCTCATTCTAGTCAGCCTTTTTTTTCAAGGATTTGAATTTAATCTCAGCTGTGTTCTTTTGTGTTGATCCTCACTGTTTTTAAAAGGCATTTATGCTTCATTTATTGTTCATATGCATCCTGCTTTCTCTTTGCATTTCTGTGCAGTTTGCATAAATTCTGCATTTGTTTGTCATTTCATATTTAATAAATGTGAAGATTATAGCATGTATTGTTGTTTTAGCCTTATGGCCTGATCACACAATAGCTTGAAACTGTATATTCCTGTGATCCTAAATGCAGCCAAGATTGAGTAATGACATCATGGTTGAACGGCATCATGATTAACACAGCTTGACTTTTATTAGGAAGAAGGATTATGTAATATTTTTTTCTTCTTGTGATTGTAAATAGTCACATTAAAGAGTAAAACTAGAACAGAAATCAGCAGGCTAGTCAATGATCTATACTTGTGACCCAGCTCCCCTGTCACTCTAAACTCTGTATTTTATATTAAGTGGCTGCTTATTCGTAGATCTCCAAAAGTCTCCTCTTGAAAAGACCCTTGCGTGGTTGCTTAGTTACAGCATTGTGCACTTGCTATGTATTTCACATTCTGAATAATAATCAGATGAATTTTAGGAGTTTCCCATTTCTTAATAAGCTCCGAGGAGCAATGCAGAAGTGTAGTGCAAAATCAAATATGGGGAAATCAAGTGGCTAAGAAGGCTGTTCCTTTTTGGCTCGAGTTTATGCATTTTCCAATCAAGATACCTTTTCATCTCTACCAAGTAAAATTTTACAACATGCAGAGGATTCTGGTGATACTGGAGAGAAATTCTTGTTTTGATTTCAACAAAGAAGTTTTTTTCTGGTTTTAGTCTGTGAATGTGAAGAGACAAAGGGTCCAACCTTCCTACTTTGGCAGTGATTCCCTGATCATGTTTTGGTATATACTTCATGACTGAACATGGTCTCACCACTTAGCTCTTAGAGATAATCTCCGACTTCCAACTACATGGGTTTGAGAAATTGTACAAGGTTGTTTTAGATGAAAGCATGGCTAACATCCCTGTTGCTAGCAATTAGATAGGTCACTCTGTTGCAAATTCCATGCAGCCATTTAAAAAATATGTTTAAGATTTTGTGTTATAATCTTCTCATCCTCATCCTCCTCCTTCCCCTGCCTCTGTAGGACTGTGGCTGCAGATTGCTTTTTCTAATGCAGTTATGTGCTCTTTAAGGGAAAGTATTTTCGGCTATATTAATAATTATTTGAGGAAATAAAGGATGATCGTCTCAATAATTGTTGGAGAGACAGTTGGAAGATATAAGTCCTGAGGCCAAATAAAAGATGACTGTTAAGAGCAGCAGTCCTAGGTTTGATGAAGCTGCTCACTCTTGGGCGTGCAAAGCTCTTGTGTTGTTTTGTACTTAATTTTTTACCTGGGTGGAAGTGTAAAATACTGTTCCTTAAAAAATACTCTCCCCTCACAAAATACGCAAGGTAGAATGAAGTATATCGCAGACCAGTTAAAATCCCAAACCGTTATTTACATCATCAGGATTCACCTCTCAGGGATGCACTTTGAGCAATGTTCTCTGACAAGCTGGAGACAAGTATGTGTTTCTTGAACAGATTGAGTGAATTGAGCACTCTTCCCCCCCT
>VZSV01000147.1:605318-706409 GCA_013398735.1 Nothocercus julius | reverse complement strand
CCCCTCCCTCTGTCCTATCTGTAAAATTATGTGACTTTGTTTCATTTTCACTACAGGATCTTAGCCATATAATTGCCAGCGTAATAAAGAGTGATGTTTGTAGCAGAGTGTAGCTGCACATGTTTTGCACTTGTTTTTGTAAGCAGTGTACACCTGTATTAGCTGTACTCTAGGGTAAAGTAAGTTATGTTATTTATACGTTTCATAAGTGTTGCTTCTGTGTTGTATTCCTGTCTGCGTTCTCAAAAATGAATTTGGGCTCTGGTGTGCTGAAAGGTGGTAGAGGTGACCCCAGGGCTCCTCTTGCACAGGTTTGCTTAGTTTGTGAAAGCCTCAGCCTCACTTTTGTAACACTGGTGACTCTACTTGAATTAACACTTTCTTTTTAAAGAGGTGCTGTCTCCTCTAGTCAGGAAGCTGCTTACCTAGGATTTGGATGTGTTGTAGTTAAAAGCATTGATGTGAATGGATACTCTAAGCTTAAACCAGGCATGTAGTTTTGTGCTCGTGGGTACTGCATGGATGTTATGTCTACATGTCACAAAGCAATCATAGGTTTTGCTAGTCTATTTTGCATGCTTGAGGAGGAATTTAAATAAATGAAATAACTGATTATTTTATGTTTAGTCACTGTGCAATAGAGACTTCAGAGTATTTACAAATATATTGTTGGTTCTAAGTGTTACAACTGTTGAAATGATGTAGTTCTGCCTTGTGTTAACCTAGGGACCCCGTGTAAGTTTATAGAGTGAATAGATTTGCTCCTTGAAGTCATTAAAGATAAACTGTTTGTTAATGCAGTTTGTTGTTTGTTTTCTTGGAGGAGATTCTAAATCCTGTTTTTCCTTCTTCCTTAATAGAAATCTGGTTAAGAAGTACTGTCCTAAACGTTCATCCAAAGATGAGGAGCCCAGGTAAAAATGTGCATTTCAAGTTCTGTGTATACAAAGCAGAGACTACAATACTGTAGTATACTTTTAGCCGTAGTTTTCTGAAGTATTTTCTTTTTATTATTATTATTTATTTGTTCTAGAAAACTTTTAAGACAACAAAAGCATGAAGTAGTTCTTAGGCATAAACAATCTGTTTACGTTTCTTTAATTGAGCTCTTGCAAATTCAACTTCAGTAGACAAAAATTTGAGTATTTGTATGCTACGTATGTTCTGTTTTTTTTTGTTTGTTTTTAATAGGAAAGCAGTATTTGTGCTTAGATTCTAGCTTTTATTTAGTGCATTAAGGTTTTTTTGAGTGTTCATATTGTAGTATGAACGTAGCTATGCAAACCTGGAACTTAAGCGTATGCAGAATTGTCACATTTTTGGCTAGAAGAACTGAGACCTCTTAAACTTTTGACTTTGATTTCAGAGACAACAAAGAGAAGTGCTTATTTTGATATCCATGTCCATTGTCATTTTTTATTTACTTAGAAAAACACTTTTTTTTTCTCTTTTTTTTTTTTTGGTTAGGCATAAATAAAATGCTTGCAAGTAAAAGCATGTGGGCTGGACTTCAGGTTGCAACCAGAGTACATGCTGTGCACAGAGTGCCGGAGTCCACACTAGGACTTCTGCTAGTTCTTCTTTTTCTATTCAAAGTCCTGGACCCCAGGAAACAGAATTTCTAGTTCTAGGATGGCATTTGAATTCCAGAGAGACAAGCCTATGGAGCTGGCTGTATTCCACAGTTTAAAGAGAGAAAGATGCATATTTTAATATGGTGCATGTTCTTTTTTTTTCTTTCTTCCCTTCCACACACACTTTTCCACCCTTTGCCCCTCCTCTTCCCCCTTTTTAGTGCCAGCCATAGTGGCACCTTACTTCCAGCCAAGAGGTGGGCAGGCAAACAGGCAGCTGTCTTCAGAGCTGGTAGCAAACTTGTTCTGTAGATCATCCATCGGGATGCATAGGAGTGGTATGATTGGCATGTTCCACCCTCAAGACCACCAAGCACATCATCTCTGCAACAAGTTGAGCCTCCGAGCCTAGGGACGTATGTATCCGTTCCCAAGCTCAGGCCTCTCAGTTGGCAGCTTAGGAGATACCACTATACTACAGGGCTCTCCAGGTAGTATTCTTCTTCTTTCTTTTCCATCCACAAAAATCCATATTCTTATAAAATGTATTTGAAGAGACATTGAACATATATTACATGCTAGGCTCAATGTAGGCTTTCCCAACTTGCATTTCTACTGTAATTCAGTACTCAAATCAGCACTGAGATAAGGTTTATTATAAAATGTATCTGACTTCACCATTGTATATATACTTCATTTAATTTTAAAAGAAAGTCTGTTAAAAAAAACTTTTTCACGTTTTGCATATGTGTGTTCGTGTGTGTGTGCTTTCTGTCAGGTTTACTTCATGTATAGCCTTTTTTAACATCCTTAATGAGCTGAATGACTATGCAGGACAACGAGAAGTAGTTGCAGAAGAAATGGGGCACCGAGTGTATGGAGAATTGATGAGATATTCTCATGATCTAAAAACAGAGAGAAAAATGGTAATTTCTATATTTTAATTTGATAATAGGTATTCTAAATTGATATATCTATGAAAGAATTGATATTTTTGCCCAACTTCATGAGCTTGGCAATAAGTGGGTTTTGTACATTTATTTTTATATGTTGGTTTGCTACAGTTATTAAAATCTGAAAATTAAGATCTTGGTAGGTAGTGCTTATGAGTGCTTACTTGTTTTCCAGTTTAATTTTTCATCTGTAGTACTGTTATTGCCTGATTACTAATTATCTTTCAAAAAGGAGTACGGATAACTTCCTGGAGATATAGCACATCATAATGTGTGTAGATTAGAGCAGAAGCTTGCTAAAGCTAACAGTATTCAAAATATATTTAAATGAATCCTATTTGTGATGTTTCTAGCATCTTCAGGAAGGACGAAAAGCCCAACAGTATCTGGACATGTGCTGGAAACAGATGGATAATGTAAGGTTTTTTGTTGTTTGTTTGTTTGTTTGTTTGTTTGTTTTTAGTCAAACTTAGCAATATTCCATCTGTAAATAAAACTATAGTCATTTTAGTTACTTAGACAGTATTAAGATGTATTATTGAATGGCTAAATCAGACTTACTGATATTCAAAATATGGTCAAATATATATGAAATTCACTGCATTAAAAAAAAAAAAATCACTGTAAATGACTATCCTGTATGTGAGTGAACCTCTGGCTTTTATCTAGTGTAGAGGAACCATTTTTTAATGGTTCCAGACTGTTCCATGGTTCCATGGTTACAGACTGTTTTGTTGCTTATCAGTAGGCTGTTTTTTGCCTAGACAATAATTAGTAGTCACTTTTCATTGACAAGAGGATGAAATAAATAAGTTGAAAAATTTGAAGACGTAATTGCACGCCCCTGCAAGAACAGTGTAAATAAAGTACAGTAAATAAAATAAAGAACAGTAAATAAAAAGTACTTAGTGAAGTGTACTTAATTAAATAAAAGTTTACTTAAGATCTTTATTTAAATGGGAGCCTTGATTTTTAGAATTCCAAGTTACAAAGTGAAAATAGGATAGTTGCTGATGATGCAATAAGTCTGTTTCTTGTAGAGCAAAAAAAAATTTGAAAGAGAATGCCGAGAGGCAGAGAAGGCCCAGCAAAGCTATGAAAGACTGGACAATGACACTAATGCCACAAAGGCTGATGTTGAGAAGGTAAGAGTGGTGCCATCTCTTTTCTTCCTTTCCCTTACCTATAAATGTATTTTATATGCCTGTTTATCATTAGCAGTACTGGGACAGCATTCTCTGAGTGTATAAAATAATGTATTATATGCATATGTTTTCTGCTTATATGTAAAATCAGTTACAGTAAAATGTAAGATAGTGCAGAAGGGGAGTATCCTTCTTCACTATTCTCAAGATGATACTGCGTGGGTTAGCTTCCTGCAGCAGGCAGGCTTACTGTCTTGTGTCTTGTGGGATACATTTAGTCCAGTTCAGTCACTTCTATATCTTTTTTTTTTTTTTTTTTGATATGAATTTAGGAAACTTGTCTAGGGGATCTAAAGCCATGATGCTTTCTCTGTGTACAACACAGTAGGTCTACAGGCTATCAGTATAAATTAAGGCTTACTTTGTTCTTCAGCTTCAGTTTGATTTGTATCAGCTTCAGTGATCATTGTGATTAGTGTTTTTACATGATTGGTGGTAAAATAGATTGAAACAAAGCTATATATCTTTGAAAAGCACAGGACATGTTTGAACCTTTAACACTTTCCTACCAGGCTAAGCAGCAGCTAAACCTGCGCACACACATGGCTGATGAAAACAAAAATGAATACGCAGCACAGCTACAGAATTTTAATGGAGAACAACACAAACACTACTACATTGTTATTCCTCAGATTTACAAGGTAAAATAATATTTGAGAAGCATATCTTACTTTCTTTGGAGGAAGAAATAGCTTTTAAGGCTTCAAACTTTATTTTTAGAAATTTAGTAGATAATTTTCCTAGAATATCAGCATAATCTGATGCAGTCTGCCCTTACGGTAGTCCACAGAAATCTTGAAAATAAGTCAAGTAAGACTTCGCAAGACTTTTTCTGAAAAGGAAATTTCTCAAGGTGATTTGTATGTCTACTAAGGAAGAAATGCTTTCAAAAACAAGGAGATCTTTGTTTAAAGCAAAGTAATTGAGGAACGTTAACAGAGGGAGTCTTCAGAAATGTAGCAGAATGTATGTTCAAGCATCTGGGAAGAACACTGTGACTACAGAATTTGATTCTGAGAATCAGTGAGGACATGTAAGATAAGTGAGTGTTGACTTTATTAGAAGTGTTTTTAGTAGAGAATGTTTGATATTTTCCAGAAACGCAGGGGAGATCCCTTTTTTAAACAGTTATTTATTTGATGGTGCAGAATTCACAGAAATAAAATGTCCTGCCTTGTTAACTGGCAAGCAGTGCTTCAGTAGTTCTGACATTAGCAGGCTAAAGGGAGGCATAGTAGCCATCTCCACTCAGGAGGGAGAGCAGCAGGCTAAAGGGAGGAATAGTAGCCACTGAGAAACAGTTCACTCGTCTTTGAAGTAGAGATTTATTTTATTAACTTTGTCTAGGTTTAAAATCCGTTATCACTGTGAGATATTACTTACGTTTTCTGAAATCTTTAATAAGAGTAGAATGAAAACTTTATTTTATTTTATACTTGCAGCAACTTCAAGAAATGGATGAAAGAAGGACCATCAAGCTTAGTGAATGTTACAAAGGTTTTGCTGACTCTGAGCGCAAGGTTATTCCAATCATCTCTAAATGCTTAGAAGGAATGATTCTTGCAGCAAAATCAGTTGATGAACATAGAGTAAGTAAAGTTGAGCTACTTTTTTAGGTGTATGTGAACAAGTTAAATGATTTTTTTTTTTTTTTTTTTTNCCTGCCCTAAAGGTGTTGTGGTTGCAGTACCTAGCCTAAATGGTCACTTGCATTTCAGTGTCAGTTCTCTTTACATTTCTTTCCTTTATTTCTTTCCTTTATTGTGATCTCAAGTTCAGTGATGCCTCCTCACTTTGTATGATTTTGAGCCTTTTGTTTTGGTTATCCTGAAACATTCTCAATAGCAGCATGGTTCTTGCTTTCCCCAGCGTTATAACATTGAATCATTTAAGGGTGGGCAGTTAACAAAGTATCATTCTATATTCTACTCTTCGATTGCAGTTGTTCTCTGGTGAGCACATTTACTTTTTTTCCTCTGCACCTAATAAGGGTTGTTTCCTGTTATATCTTATTAAATATATTTTGTTGGTGTTATTTCCAACTAACTAAAGTGCTAATTCTGAAGGATCATAAGATGTAGTAATAGTTTGGCCCTAAAGAGTATTCTGTTTTAAATCTGTGATGAGCTGTAGGAGGTATTTGTTGGTTCTGAAGAGCAGGATATGCTTTGATTTACACTCTTGCTAACACTGCTGAGAAAAAAATAATAAATTAATGTATTCAAAAGTGTACATTTCATGTTCTCTCTCAGCTTCCCATCTCAGCACTTAAAAGAATTTATGTCTCTGTTTCTCTCTTTATATCGGGATGTCTTTGCTTGTTTTTAAATTCCTTAATGTCCTATCTTTAGGACTCCCAAATAGTGATAGATTGCTTCAAATCTGGTTTTGAACCTCCTGGAGATTTTCCATTTGAAGATTATAGTCAGAATATTTACAGAACTATCTCTGACGGAACGATCAGTACACCAAAGCAGGAAGGAATGAGAATTGATTCAAAAACTACAGTGGGCAAGGCTAAAGGAAAGCTGTGGCTGTTCGGAAAGAAGCCGAAGGTAACAATTACAAAATTACTGTTCAGAGAATTAAAATGTGAAGATTCAGTGTGTGTGGAAGTGGCAATTATTCATTTTCTTCTTGCCCTTCACTTTTTAAAGAAGTACAACGAGATCTGAAGGTTTGAGTGGGGTTGGATATGTGTAGAAAATATCAAGAATGGCAAATTTTACTTTTATGAAAGTTTTCATTGGGGAAGTTTTGCAATGTTTCTTCTGTTGTATAAGTATACTTATTTGATATTCTGTGTAGTTTTAAACAGTGCATATAAAAATAGCTTTCCGTTTTTATAATATTTCTAAATTGCTGTAAAGACTTTCTGCCCTACCACAGGACAAGTATTGATCTGGATAGTAATATGAGCCGAAAAGATTGGGGCATTATGCTTTAGAATCAAGAGCAAACTTCAGATCTCTCATATATTAATAAAAGGAAATTATTTAAATGTCATCTTTTTATATATAGAAGTATTATGTAGATTATTATCTACTTGCACCTTTTACAAGCTTGTGAAGTTTGTCTGAAAACGTTAAGGTTTTTCATATCACTGAAGCTCCATGCAGGTAAAGCTTCTAGATGAAATGTAATTATCAAATAGATTTAAAAAAATTGCACTCAAGAAAAAACTAAAATAGAGAAGTTGCTTCTTTCATATATATTTTTTTTAGTTTCAAGTATCACTTTCTGTGCATGTGCCTTTGTGGGTCAGCAAAAAAAAATTACTAATGCAAATTTTACTGTACAAATTATTAATAATAATATATGTATTTAAATTTTATGTTAGGCCTTTATTTAGCATTAAAGCTTATCAGTCATTTAATGATGTCCACAAATTTCAGCGAGGCTTCTCTCTGGTGAAATTAATTTCTTATAGGAAATCATTTGTAGGTCTTTTAAGCAGTGAGATTTATTTTCCCATTGATAGTATTGTAAGCAAGCAGGTCTTTGCTACAGAAAGAAAGGATATATCTGATTCTTTATTCCCTCTTCGGTGTATTATGTAGCTGCAGCTGTGTGTTAGCCATGAAAACTGATTATAACTTTTCATCCAAAATAATTATTAGCTATACTTTATCATTGCAAAATATTAGCTTATTTTATTGCATTTGGCTGCAGAGATAGGTGAGATTCAGCCTGTTCTGAAATGAGAAGGTCACTACCAGTTGAAAATAAGCTTTTGTGAGAATTTTGGTCTCCCTCTCTGGACAGTGAAGCTATGAAAGTCCACATCAGTTTAAAAACTGGATCTTACTGTAATTTAAAAAAAATCCTTAGTGTGATGACTGCTGAAGAAAGCTGGCAGGGTTTTCACCCCTTCACTCTTTTTCCCTGACTTGTTCACATTATATTTTGCTTTTGGATAGCTTACTGTTTCCTATATGGAATCACAGCTACACATATGTATGTATATACATACGTGTGTCTCTACCTTAAGTACCTAGGTGAAATGGAAGTTTATGTCCTTTTTGTCACTTCTTTGGGAGAAGTGAAAAAAAAATTACAAATCAGCAGCTGGGAGCAGAACACTTTTCCTGGTAGATATCTGTTTTTAACTTCAAATATCATAACAACTTGATAGATAAGAAAGTAGATATTTTTATTTTAGGTAGTATAAAAATATGCTGGTTTATTATAGCGGCAGTGTTCATGGTGGCCTTTGGGCCTTGATTTAGCTGAAGCTCTGACTGTGCTTGACTTCGAGATAAGCTATTTACCCGATTTTAATATGGTCAAAGACAGAAAAGTATTTTGGAGGGTGAATGAGTCATGCCTCAGAAAAAGAGTAAAGAAGAAACATTCAGATGGAAACTCGGCAGAGCTATGAGAGAGGAAAAAGAGGGAAGCAATTTAAAACAAGTGGAGGAAGTTCTAGTGGCGATGTTTGTGAAAGCCAAGCAGCTGCTCTAACAGTCCCATTTGACTATTGAAATTTAATCTGCTGTTTATTTTAGTCACTCTGCATAGATGCACCTAGTGTTTCTGTCTGTGGCTTAGCTGTCCAGATGCACTGAAAAAAGGCTGACAGATACGGAGGAAGAAAAGCAAGCATGAGTGCAGAGGCTGCCAGGGTGACTGTAACAAAGTCGGAAAAAGCCGAACTTCCTGCTTTAAGCAGAGATGAGACAGGCAGCTTTGGTATTTTTAGGATTTTGCAGAAGTGGGGTCTAAAGCTTTCTTGGATATTGCTTAATTCTCTGCACCGACCTGTGACTCTCAAAATTCATTCATGACAGAAATCTGTTAAAACCAATACAGTTCTAGTATAAAAGTGTTTGTGGAACATGTTACAGACTATTTCTGTGTTGGATGGAAATTTTGTTTTTGTAAGACAGAATTTTCATTTTGAAATCACTCTGAACATTTGGCTTATTTATTGCTTTCTTTATTTCCATATTAGCCACAGTCCCCACCCCTAACCCCTACTAGTTTGTATACATCCAGTACTCCTAATGGGTCCCAGTATCCCATATTCTCCATTGAACCAGTGCATTATTGCATGAGTGACATAAAAACAGGGAAGCCCAGAATTCCTTCTTTCAGAAGCCTCAAAAGAGGGGTAAGTTTGATAACAAGTTGAAATGCATGATGGGCTATGAGCAGTGTGTTTGTGATGTGGCTTTTCTAATGCTCTTCACCCTCATTATAAGGCTTATTCTATTAAAACACTCTGCTATAAGGTCACTTTTAGGATGCTTTGTTTCACATTATACAGATGCTTTGAATAGGTTAAAAAAAATAAAAAAGCTACTCTTTATAACATTCCAATTGTTTATGCCCAAAGAAAGGTGTTATAAAGAGGGTGTTCAGCATTTGTATGATACCTTTCTTCATTGTTGTTCACATGCACAAATGTTTTCCTCCCATCACGTAACACGTTTCTGCAGTAATTTATCATTGAGTATATAGTCTTCATAACAAAAGATGTCAGATGTCTTATTTGCTGACTTTTAATTGAAATAATAGCAGTTGGTTTATGAGACATCAAACTAAGAAGGGAGAAATTCATTTCTCTTTTGTACATCAAATGCTGTAGTGTGCAGTGTTTGCAGATTTTAAAATACTATTTTAATGCGTTTTATGATTAATAGTTAAATTGTTCGTGTTTGCTCAAGGTTCTTTTGCATAAAATCACCTATTCTTATGAAATGCCATTTTCTGAGACTTTGCAATTCACTTACTAATTTATGGTGGTATGTTCTGCAAATAGAATTTGTTCAGAAGGCAGTTAGAATGAAATGTTAAGTGGTTTCCTAGCAACATATATAGTACTAGTGATAAATATCCTGGCAGCTTCTTGTTATGTCAGTGAAACACAGGCTGGCCTGTTTATTTAAGTTTTATGGTATTTATTGATCCACCTAATGGGATAATTAGATGCATTTGATTATATATAATTCATGACTTGCTGATATTTGAAAACAAAATTGACTTGTCTCAGTTGTGCAGCAACAGTGGCTGGCTGCCGTTGATGAAACGGGGAGATGAAAATACAGCATTGCAGTAAAATTAATGTTTTAGAGGCTTCCTCACTCATTCTGAGTTGCAATTGGTTACACATAAAATCAATTTCTTCCTTAGATATAGAGCGGTATTCTGTAATATTAACATCGATCATTAGTATCCTACAAATGTAGTATAACTCAAATATGCTACAGTATCAAATACTTTAGAGATTTAATCTCTGTAAATCTTCAGGGTGAACCTGTTAAAAATATTTGTAAATAACCCTGATAGCATTTTAACATGTACTACATTATCACATAGTAAGAGCCTTTTCAACTTCACTGTATGTTGTAGTTCTGGTAGATTTTGTGTGTTTTAGTGATTAGCTTTATCTTGTTAGTGTATTTTGATTCAGTGCTAGCTTCTAGTACATCATCCTCTGATTTGTCCCTGCAAACTCTGTCCAAGCGGTATTTATTTGCAGAACTGTCGAGGGGCATTTTAATTTGCTTTGCTTTCTACTGAGATTTATCCTCGAGTTGGCATGAAGTGAGGTGCCCACTGGCTATTTTGTTTTACTTGCCTCAGTCAACATTTCGGTCCAGTTAAGATCACCAGACCAAACTCCCCCGTCTGTGCCTCCTGCATCGGGTCTTCCCCCTCTGGCTTTACAGACAAAGCAGCGGACAGTAGCTGTAGTTACCAGTGCATGCAAAGAAAGGAATAGTTTGTTTTTAAAAAGTCTGAATGTAGCTATCCTTTTTATTAGTTATACTATTGCATGCTTTTTATTATTCTCTGAATTACAACATTTCTAGATAGTGTTAGAACTTAGCACTTGGCTTGATGCTGTTTGATACTTAACTGAATATATCAGGAACAACATGTAAGATTTACCTGCGTTTTCTTGGAAGATGCTCTGCAAAAGGAAAACTTGTTTATAGACATTTTATGTCCTTGGACTTTATTGAGGCTTCTACCAAGCTGTTAGGGAAGGTGCTGCTCTTCTGTGCACACACAGAAATTCTGTGCGTGCTGCAAAGAACAGTCGTAAGAGCTGCTGCTGGGGCTGAATGGAGAGGTGGACACGCGTCGGCGCTCCAGGAATGGAGCTTCGGTCCCGCTCGCTTGGGCTTTTGCTGGCAGGGCCTACCCAAAGTCATTGGCAGTCTGGAAGATCTCCAGATGCTGTGACTTGTTAAACCCAAGATATGACACCTGGCACCTCTTGTGCTTTATTTACTTTGTCTAAAAGAAAGATTTTATTCTCTGAACCCATTTATTTATATCTAGACTAAGGTATTTTCAGGATAGCAGCAATGACCAAAATACTACGTTCTTTAAAGGGAAAAAAAGCTTTTACATTTGAAAGGGATTTTTTTTTGGTTTTTTTTGAGATAATCGAGATAATGAGATAAATATATTTTTAAAACTCTATTTGTAGAAGCGATGCTAGTGGGTTGTTAGCTCTAATTAAGTCTTTGCAGATGGCTGACCAGTCTTTCCTTCATTGTCATCAAATTCTGCTCTTTGTGCGGTGTTGGCTGTGTGTTTGTTTCCTCTCTCACAATAGAAGATCTTACGCATTTTATTCAAAATATTTAAATTCTAAAGTAGTCCAATGAAACTGTGTTGGTATTTCTAATTTACAAGTCATTATCATTTATTGTAATTTTAAAATCAGTAATTCTAAATGCAGAACTGCATTTCAGATTCTTGTATTTTGTTGTTCTTGTATTTATAGTAAAATGTATTTCTTACAGATTACAATTTGGTCTTTTTTTAATAATATTTTAAAGATACATTCTTAGGCATTAATCATTTTCTTAATTAACCAGTGGTTGCATGTGAATAATTTCCCGTTTCTTTCTGTTTTCAAATGAACTGTGCAGTGGTCGGTGAAGATGGTAAGCCCGTGTGCTGATCTGTCTGCTGTACTTCTGCTAAGATAGCATGAAAGTATCTCTTGACAGTGTTTCCATATCATAACTGCTTTAAACCAGGTGCTGAAATACATCCTCAGATTTTCCACCCCATCACAGTCGTCTTTTTAACCATCTGTGCTTAATGTGAGATAATTAGACTTGTGATCTGGCTTCAGCGAAATCCTGTGATTTTGGAGTTTTGGGACTGACCATTCATGAGCTGGTCATGAAGGAAATAACAATTTCTCTTTGTCAGGAAAATTGTTAAAGCAGCATAAAATAGGTGTGTGAAAAGATTACAATACTTGTGTAAAGGAGAAATATTGAATACTGTAAAATTCAATCCTTTGAATTTAACCAAAAACTTGCAGGGAAAGTGATCCTTCATGTTCCAGTATATTACAAAGCTATTACATTAGATGAAACATAAACCTTGATCAGTATCACTGTTTTTCAGAGTAAATGAGTAAAATTCATAGTTCTTCTGATTTTTACTGTAGGATAGTCTGCTTTTAACTGACCTGCAAGGTGCAATGATAAAACAGGACGTTCTTGTCTTCTCTTTTTCCTTTGTAGTGCATAAAAGGCAAAAAATGATCCCCCCAGCCCCAAAGAACTACTGCTGCTTTGTATTGGAAACATCAGATCTTGATTTCCTTTCTTGAACACTGTGACTAAAAAAGCAGTGAGATTATGATTTAATGAGTGCAAAAGAACCAGGTAGTGGAGAGGGAAGAGATCTTTTTTATGAGGGGCTGCTTAAAAACCTGGAAGCTGTAAAGATTAAACCCCTGGGCATGTGAGCCTGTGGTTGCTTCTGCCAAAATCCCGACAGTCCCGTGTCTGTCAGGTTTCCTACTGACAGAAGAAACGCTCTGCAGTTGGGTTTGCCTCCGTGGAGGGCTGCCGTAGTGGTGTGGCAGGGAGAGTTCTTGTGCTTAGAACAACTTACTTAGCTATTAGCCAGTATAAAGTCATTTTATTTTCTGTTATGGACACATACCTTATTTCCTTCCTCCTTAAAAAGCCCTGAGGGTGTCTGTCACCTGAGAGGAGGGATTTTCACAGCGAGCCCAAAAGATAATGTAAAAACCTCTTCACATGCTTTAAACACCCAAGTTCATCTAGCCTGGTTATTATGCGGACACAGGTTTGCACTTGTGTTGACAAGAGGCCAGCCTGATCAGGGCTTCTAACAGTAGGTGATCTCGAGGTTAAAAAAGTAAAAATAAATAAATAGACCTGTTTTAAAATTAGTGGCATCTTTTTCTTCCCTGAAACATTCTTTGTTATAACAACAGAGGTGACTTGAAATTACTAAGTAAGTTTTGATTTAGAGGAACAAGTTTGGTCAGCGTTTCGATGGTGTAAAGGCATTCTCTGTACATGGTGAACTTTTCTTTCATTCTTGTTAAAATATAACAATTTTCTAAGTCTAATTTAAATTCTTTTAATACATTTTATAGTAAGACTGATGAACAACTGAAAGGAAACTATCAGTAAAACTCCAAATTACAGCATTATTCTTTTGGTAGTACCCAAGTAGTCATATAAAACTCAGTCCAAGTAAAGAATCAATCAGAAACTTATTCCTCCTTAGATTTCTGTTCTGTCTGGAATTACTGTTTAGTAATTCTAAATCCAAATGTGTCCTTCTAAGTCTACTTCAAGTGCACTGGAGGTGATGGGGAGGTTCATGGCTGAGCTTTTCAAGCTATTTATTGTTTGGTCTACAAATTATTACTTACAAACCTGAGCCAACTGTTCACAGAAGATAGCAAGAGTATCGTATAGGCTGAAGTTGTATTTACGAAGTGATTTAAAGCAAATAAAAATCCTGGTCCAGGCTGATATGTAATTTTGCTCAGAACAGGGAATTTCAGCTTTGTATGGATTTTTCTATTACTTTTTCAGAATATTGAGTTTCAGTAAGTGAATATTGTAGTCATATTAAAAACAAAAAGATGTTTTGCTAAGAATGTTTCAGGGTTTTGTATCTTGCTGCATTGCATATAACCAGATCTGTCCTGGCAAATTAAATTTGTACGGTCTGTGCTATGTGAAACAAAAGCACTTCTAGCTCAATTGAAGTTGTTTGAAATATATTCTGGCTAGCATGTAGATGAAAGGACTTCATGCCATAGTGACTTGTAAACATTTTGTTAATACTTTTTCTTGTGATTATTTTGACGTATATCCGGATACTTCGTTAGACAACCCTTCTTCAAATCTCTTCCTCTAACCATAGGCAAAATTGTGCCACACTCCCTGCACCCCAGCAAAGTGGGAAGGGAATGGAATGACTGCAATCCGACAGCAAGAACACACATTTATTCCTTTGTGGTCTTTTATAGATCTGTGTGTCGAGTAGAGTTGTTCAGAAGGCTCATCTTGCTTCCAGTGAACACTGTTCATTGTGGACTGTGTCAGTGCAGCTGTGTAGGTCGATGCATAGTACTTGTTTAATAGTATTTATACTTGCAGGGCCCTGCTTTAGAAGACTTCAGTCACCTGCCCCCAGAGCAAAGACGCAAGAAACTGCAGCAGAGAATTGATGAACTCAACAGAGAACTGCAGAAGGAAACAGACCAAAAGTGGGTGTATTTTGTGGAGCTCTATCATGGTTCTCTTTATGTCTCTTTATGTCTTTTACAGTCCTCTGCTAGAGCCAGTAGTGCTCAAAAAGTCAGGAGAAAGGGCTACCTCAGGCTGTCTGTTACAAAGCATTTTTTAAACTGTGCCTTATTGTAGGTGGATTTGGGTTTCCTTGCCTCCTTCTGCATCATTATAATACACATTGTGATCTAACCTTGCGTAGAAAATACTGTCTCTAAAAGTGGGTGTGCAGTAACGAAATATTTCTGTGTAGGTCTGAAGCAAGAGAGCCGTGAGTTACTACATTAAAAAGAGCATTATGTAGAAAATTGCATATAACAAGCTGAAACTGGGTGGGGAAGATTCAGTAGTTGGATTCCTTGTGTGCTCATGCAAGAGGAAGAAAGGAAAGCAAAATGATAAGGGGACAGAACAAAAAAGGATTTAGGAGAGGTGAGGCAGCTGTAGATGCCCCATCTGTGCTTAGGATCTAGTACCTCTGCTGAGGTCAGGATTTCGTATGTGTAAACATTCGTTTTTACTTTTAATGAACCAGTAGACGTGTATGTAATTTCTACAATTATTGTGGGGGGTTTGTTTGTTGTCAGAGATGCTCTCATCAAGATGAAGGATGTTTATGAAAAAAATCCCCAGATGGGTGATCCTGGCAGTTTGCAGCCAAAACTAGCTGAGACCATGAGCAACATGGACCGTCTTCGGATGGAAATACACAAGAATGAGGTTAAAATCTATAATAAGTTCTGGGAGAATGTAAATTAATGTTAATGCAATAGTTTGCCTTATGAATCACAAATGTAGTGGCCAGAAAAATACTTAAGAAGTTCAGTATTCCGTGGGGTGCCATATTTTCATGTGTGTTCCTCCTAAGTCATAAAGTCTTACTAAGAGTTTCTATTTGATCAGTTATTCTTTATTTAAGCTATTAAAGATGTGGAGTTTTGTTTGTTTGCTTTTTTCTGTTGCATTCTTAAATTTAGTATGGAGTATGTGTTAAATAGAAGGGAGAGTTTCATGCTTCATGTTAAATAAGTTTGGAACTTTGCATGTGGATGCAGTCTTTATATGGCTGTGTCCTGAAAACTCAGCTGTGTGTATTTGTAAAATTGTATTTGCTGTCTTAGAATTCAGTTTCCTTTAACACCAATATTTGTCTTTTCTCTCCAAGGCTTGGCTGTCTGAAGTTGAAGGTAAAGTAGCAGCCAGAAGTGACAGGCGGCACAGCAGTGATATCAACCACCTTGTAACACAGGGCAGAGAGAGGTCACTCACTATTCTATCTCTACTGCATTTATATCTTACGATAGTATCAGTGATTTGATTGTTAACCTTTGATTGTCAAGAGTAGGAAGAGGTTGTTCTTTACCTGCTGAATGGAAAGTTTTACTGGTTCCAAATTCTAGGGTTTACCCCATTGGTCGTGGTAACACAAAAAAAGGAAAGTCTAATTGAAACACCCCTTCATTAAATGTCAGCACATTTTAAGGCTATCATATTCCATTGCATAAGGCTCACCAGGTCTGCAGGCTTTGTAGATACAGGTATGTCAAATTTGTGTTTGTTTTGTTGGGAGAATTCAGTCCTAAGCCTGTCAGCGCAAAACTTTATCAGAAAATCACCTGCAGAAGTGCGCGCATATGCTGCTGACAGGCGTCCCCAGAGCAGCATCCCTGGCGTTCCTGTGCTGCGACGTGTGGACGTCCAGACTTCTGGAGTCCTCACGTTGCAATTGTCGCGTTGCAGCCCTGAAGGGAGCTACACGGACGATGCAAATCAGGAAGTGAGGGGCCCGCCACAGCAGCACGCGCATCCCAGCGAGTTTGATGACGAGTTTGAAGATGATGATCCGTTACCAGCTATAGGACACTGCAAGGCAATATATCCTTTTGATGGTAAGGTTAACAACATATGTTCTTCTTTGATGAAGAGGTAACTTGATTAAGAGGCATGGATTATTATTACACAGAAGACAGGTAAAATATTTATAAATCAGTTAATTTACAGGCAGACTGGTACTTTTATGCTGTCATATTAGAAAGAACAGCCATTGGCAAATGCTCACATTTACAAATGGAACTATTTTTTTTTTTTGTCTGCAAGCCTGTTTAACCGTATATTCACTTGCACAATTTTTGATACTTCCTGTTTATATGTAATCTGGAAACTATGTTCTGGGAAAAAGATTTTTGAAATACTGTCATAATGCTGAGACTTCTTTGCCTCCTGTTTTCCCAGGTCATAATGAAGGCACCCTAGCAATGAAAGAGGGGGAAATTTTGTACATTATTGAGGAGGACAAAGGAGACGGGTGGACAAGAGCTCGAAGACATAACGGAGAGGAAGGCTATGTGCCAACATCATATATAGATGTAACGCTAGAGAAAAACAGCAAAGGTGCAGTAACCTATATCTAACAATAAAGTGGCAGTTTTCAAGTGTACATTCTCCCAGGGAGATTACTATTTTTCCACTAAGTCACACAGGTTGATGGGAGGAATTAGAGTTACCACAAGGCAGCAGTGGGCTGTTGTTCGCCACGTGAACTTGCCATATATTTTTTTTTTTCCAGAGATGTCAGCATTAAATTAAGTACCTTTTGTTGGTCTGTAATTTTGACCGGTGTCTTCTGTTTTATTTAACTGATCAGATGTTCCTGCTTTCAAAGTGCTCAGTTTGATTCATCTATTAAACTGAAAAAGACCGAGATTCCTGCCTGTTCTATATAGTAGTTGGTTTTACAGTGAACTGAAAAATGCCTAAAGACCTCTAAAATTTACAGTTCCCAATTACATGACTGAAACCATATACTTAAAGGAGAGGCTTTTTTTCTCTAATATCTAACTAAATTCAGTTACTGAAAATTATTAATTTCCTTCCTTTGCAAATACTTGGCAGCTTTCCCCTCTTAAAGAGGAAGATGTTTTCTGATTCTTGAAAGCTCAACAGAAACACTCAGGAAGAAGCATTACAATTAAAAAGGACAAAGTGTCCACTGACCTGCATCTCCCCTTCCAGTGGTTGTAACCTAGAAAACTGTGTATTTGGCACAACTTCACTGTTTTAACTGTAGATAAAAAGATGACAAGTAATGCTTATGTGTTACTGGATTTTAACCTCTCCCTGCTCCTGTTTTTAAATTCTTAATCTGAATTACATTGTGTTTGGGTTAAAATCAAGATCTAAAATGCACAGTAACTTCCTCACTATTAAATCACTAAGGTTTGAACACTACATTGCGCTACTTAATTACTAGGAAAAAAACAGCTACTCTAAAAGCTGTGTCTGGTACTCCTATTAAGAATGTTTGTGAAAATAGTACAAGGCTAATGTGTAGCCACTGGGAATGGCCTGTTAGAACTGAGCACGCTCCTCTGGTCTCTGAAGGTCTTCAGTAACTTTGTTCTTTTCTTTTTCCTCTTGGACTGCAGGTTCCTGAAGCGGGTTTCTGAGAAAATGGGCGAGATCTTGAAGGAGGTTACATGCAGCTGCTTTGGGGGGGAGGGAGGGTATTAGCCTGGGGGGCCCAGTAAGCAAGGGGAAAAGCTAGTTGCATGACTGCATGCAGACATACATCTAGTCACTAACATTCTTAGCATTCCCATACATAGTTAAGGATGTATTACAAATTCTTAAATTTCTGCTGCAAAATAGAGCTCCATTTCCACAGTAAAAAGACAACTGCTACTAAAATTGCTTATTCTTGTTGTCCTTAGTTCTCAAAGAGGCACAAACTATATTTTAGCTTGTGCTACATTTTGGTTATCTATCTCAATTATGCTCTTTTCAACTGATTGTAATTGGCAGTCATTTAGAACCATGTCCGTTGTCAGTCTGCCTGTGCCACCTCCATGCTCGCCCTTAACCCCTCCTGCATGCCTAGGACAGTCAGGCATGTCTGCATAACATTTTATTGTCATCATTACTTCTTTTTTTTAGTAACAAACCATTCTGTTTAAATATCTCCAGCACTAGAGTTTCATCCCAGTATCCATGTATGCTGCTATAACACTTCCACTGCAACCACCATTACATTCCAGTTTTTGACCTAACTGCTCTGAGATCATACTGTATTTATGTTGGTTTGGGGAAATAATACATCTCAGCTCTAGCCTGCAATGCAGCCAGAGAAACTCCCAGAACTGTGGTCCATCTTCAGCACTTCAGTAACCTAATGTGAGCACTGGAAACCTGGAACACCACCAGAGAGATTCACCACTGCGAGCTAATGACTGTTTTCCAAGTCAACCACTTGCCATTCAAATGCTGCCTTAAACTAGAGTGCCTAAATCTGCTGATTGCCAACACTACCACTTACAGTATCCCACAAAGGGCTTTGGGTCTCAGCTCTTTCTACAGTGCTGCAGCTGCTGAGGTAGCCATGGTAGGTGTTTTCTAGAGCTCTGCTTTACAGGATACATGGTGCATCATGAATTTTATACATTGAGACATGTATTTCTTCATTTGACTTTAATATTTTTAGAAATATTTTTATGGAAACTTTGTCTCTTAGTTTTTGACTATGAAGTTCCAGTTTTAATTACTGCAGTGCTAGTTTGTTTCCAGGTGATGCTTCATTGTATGGACCAGTTGAAATTTGAGTTATACTTCGTAATGATCTATGTGCACTTTTACTTGTAAACAATTGAAATTTGGATATGTTTATACGTGTAAATATAGTTGTCTGCAGTGCCCCTATTGCTTATGTTGTCTTGCCTCCCATTTGTGGTTCTATTAATAAATACATCATATCTGATTTATTAGGGTAATAAGAATTAGACTAGAGAGGGTGAGGGGAGGGATACTTGTATCAATCAAAGCTTGTCCGCCCAGCCACCTGCTGTGTGAGGAAATAAATAGTAATCAAAACATCCTTTTTTTTGGGGGGGGGGGAAATCTGAAGCAATATTTGGATGCAGCAGTGCTGGATTCCTTTTAATTTCAGTGTTAATAGAAATTGTACTACCAGTAAAACTGAATTTGAGTGACTTGCGTAGAGGTTTGTTCCTTTTCTTATGTATACCACTATTACAGCTTGACCTAGTGTATTAAAGTTGGGGGCTATTAAACTCTAAAGTTTAGATTTTTGGATACTGTATACAGGGTTATTTATATAATAATGTGACATTACTCAATACTGACAAAACTACATGTGTAGTTTTTGGGGTTTGTTTTGTTTTTTAATCTAGTGCTTTTTATTTTGAAGTTAGAGGAGGAAATGTGATCTGTGTATTTTCTGCTAAAGGGCCTGTGGTTTTGCCTGGCTAACAGCCTCGCAGGTTAGTAATAACTTCCTGGTAAAGGACTAAATGTTCTCTTCACGCTACTGTTTGTTTTTCTAAAACAAGGATTTGCTTCCTTTGGAGGCAGGTTCTTTTCATGAGGGATAGTGCAACTTATATGAGGGTTATTAAACATAGGAAAAAACGATTTGTACTTGCACAGCTAGTTATAAATCACTTATTCTAAAATTCTGAACGTGAGTTGTCTTAAAGAATCTTTCATTTTCCAGTAATTTTTAATCTTTTATTTTTTGTGCACATGTTGATTTCTTAAATGTTAAATGCTTTGTTTAAAAATAGTGTTCTCTGTTGAGAATATTTTCATGGAATAAAGAAATCTTTTCATGGTCTAATTTAGCTTCCCCATTTGTGTTCTGTTAAGATTGACAGGGAGACCTAATCGTTTGTAGCTGGTGGGACAGATGCTACTGTTTGGTGTTGGTTGGTTTTGTTGTTAGCCTCTCCTGCCCCCCTGGAATTCTTTGCAAATGTAACCTCACACTTCAGAACTAGGCTTGCTGTTGAAGAGCAAATTCAGCTCTAATCGGTTACCGAAACATTAACACTTACTGCTTTTGCATGGAATGAAGTGAAATTTGCCACTAAAAGTTTTCTTTATGTAGGAAATCATTGTGCATGATGTTTATGAAAAGTGCCAATAACTTACGCTTGGGCTTCATCCATGAAAAAAAAAGTACGTAATTCTTATCAAAGTGATTCACTTCAGTAACTGAAGTGAGCTGAATGTGCACATACACCCACATTTACTCTTATCTGGAAGTGTTTTATCTATCAGAATTGTTTGTTCTTACCATGTCGTCCTTCACTCCTGGTAGCTTAGCTGCTGTGCAGGCTCCGGCAAAGACCAAGCTCCAGCCTCAGGTGCTGTCTTAACAGAATCAGTTGTCCCAACATATATAAAACTAATTTTTTACTGTCATTACAGTGAAATTTGAGCCTTCAGTTGTGGTCACAGATAAAGGATCTTTTCTGTAACCGTAGTCTACAAATTATTTTGCATAAAGATATATATTTAATTCACAATTCTATGTACAATGTTTTATATTCATTTAAGGAGTATTATACAACTGCAATGTCACATACTTAATCTATACTTTTATTTACACTATTTGCTTCATTTTTATATCTTTAAGATGCCCAACTCCCCCTACTCCTAGGTATTATTAAAACATTACAAGTCTGGGAAAATATGGAAAGCTGTAAGACTGTCTTACAGGAATTATCTTAATCATTTAAAGGATCATAAAATGATTTGATGACACATTAAATAAATAATTTGTTTACTAATCAGTAGTTTTAAAACAAGTGTGCATTGTGCAGTTAAAGTTCTAAACGTCTTGTGAAATGCTACAGTTTGGTGCAGTATCAAGTTGCCAAAAGAAAAGCTATAGTTATTTCAAATTTAGCACTTAAGACTCTGTAAACTAAATACTTAATTGTTCCACCTGCTTCACTGGAGGTTCCAGTTTTCGGGACAGTGCAGTTAAGATCTGGCTGAATTTTTCATATCTTTCATTTTGATTAACTTGTGCCCCTTTGCTGCCCCACAGCAATCTCATTTGAAATTCTGTCTTGAAGATCTCGCTCATCTCTTCATCTGGCTGGAACCCTAATAAGCAAACAAGAATGGCACAGTATCACCATTAATCACCATTTTTTTACTTAGAATAAAACGTTTTTTAATGTGTATTATTTCCGAGCAACATTACCTTTAATATACTAGGATCATCTTGCATAATGGTTTAAAAAGCTAGAAAATGTGTTCTTAGCTGCACTCAGCTGCAGGGAGCTTAGGACAGGCTAGCCTTTGCTCAGTTTTAAATTGATTGTGTAAGTCGACATTAAATACTATCACTGATGTATATACATGCAGCCTGCCAAAATACTTACTTTTTCTTCACTGTCATCTTTTTCACTGCAAACTTAAAATACAAGGTTAAGTAGTTAGCAGGTTATTTGCTTTTTGACAGGTGGTTAAGATCTCATTGTTGTGTTTGCCTACTGTAAAGACTGTTACTATGGTATGTCAGTGTTTTATTTGTAAAGTCAGTAGGAATTTTATATTGTACAGAAGGCTGTGTGTTATCCCCAGTCCATCCTGTACTTAAAACTCAGCTGCGAAGAAGACAATTCAGGATATTAAGCAAGACTTAATAGGTGTGTCATACTGCTTGCTGGAAAACTGTGGAGAATAATCTGCTTCTCTCTTTAAACAATACTGCTGTTGCCCCAAGAATGAGTTTCCTGCTGCTATTCCAGTTCTTATAAAAGAGAAGAACTTCTAGCAGTGACTTTTACTCCCCTTTTCCTAGAGACCTTTTCTCAATTACAAGGGAGGGCCTTGTGCTCGGCGCCGCGGTGCTCCCTACCTTCCAGCAGCTGTAGCGCAGCAGCCCGGTACGTGTCCGCGTTGTGCGCGACGTGCCGCGCCGCAGCCAGGTGTGCGAGCAGGATCTCGCAGCTTTGGTCAGTGTTCTCCCACAGGTCTAGGCCTTCAAACACGACCGCCTGTCGCTCCATCAAGGTAATGAGGGGCATCAGCAGTGGCACTGTTACCTTGTTCTGCAGAGCAGCGATGGTCTCTGGGGTAGAGAGCAAACCAACCATACTGTCAGAAATTCCCAAACCTGCTAATTTAAGACGGCATTGTAACTGTATGGTAACGTTCTCTAGGTCAGAAACACTGTATTTGTCTTCCATTTCTCAAATTCACCAGCCCTACCACTTTGCAGTGAGTTTTGCGGTAGCTGCAGTGTGATGGGGCAACTGAAATAAATCACAGGGTTGTTGGCAAACTGTATTTGCTACTGAAAGAGCTCTGCTGAAATACTAGAGAGGGGTGTAGAGATAAATGCACTGAGAGGCTTTTAAACACATTTTAAAATCTTTGTCATTGTCTTCACGACAACTTCCAACAACTTTTTGTGGACTAAAAGTTTTTATCCTCTCCCCTTTCCCCGAGCTAGGGAAGTTTTATCTCCTCTTTATGATATAGGAGCAGCAAGAATTACTTGACTGTCTCCTGCAAATGCAGGCTCCCCAGCAGCACTTTATGTGCTCAGAGGAATTACCCAGCCTTTGTATTTCAACAGTTGCCCTTTACTCCAACAGCAAAGTAAAGCCACTTTCCTCCACGCCATATAGGGAGGGGAAGACTTTTGTCCACTCTCGTTAAGGAGGGGAGAATCAGAGGTTCCTGTCAGGCCCTGCTCCTCCAAGTTCTCCACAAAGAGAGGGGGTTGAGCACACAAGAATGTTAACGCTCTGCGTGGCTGCATGAGGTTTGGCGGGCAGATGTTTCCTGCTATTCCCTTGTGTTATACTGCATTACAGAAGTTGACAGAGTCACTTCTAACATGATACACAGTTATCAAAATAGCAGCTGTCTCCCTCCATAGACTCCTCAAAAGCTATAAGGGAGAGTTGTAAGGCTAGACAGAAAAGTCAGTCGTGACCACTTGACCACTCACCTTGTCCTTCATGCAAAGCTTTGCTAAACGGCTTCAGCTGCTTTTCATACATAATGGCAGTCTGGGTGTAATGATGTCTTAGAGATGTCCAGGTTTGTTCTAGCCTAGAGACCTGTTCAAACAGAAGCCAGGAATGCCTGTCTGACTCCATAGCCATTCACATGGAAAAGAGGCTGCTACTGGCCTAGCTGGAGTCAGTCAGTTATGCAACAGTTGGCCACTGCCTTAGGTAAGATGCAACTCTACGAAGGCCTGAGTCAAACATCACTCGATCCAAAATGTACTGAGCACTCAGAAATGCATCTTTCTTTTCTACCAGTCCTATCTTAAAATAGTCTGTTCCCAAGATACAATCCCTTGCAGTAGCAGAGCACTCCCAACACAAGAATTTGCTCATTTACAACAAAACTGTCGAATTTCCTCCTGCCAACTAACTGGTGCAGCGCTCAGCTTGCATGGCGTGAAACTTTCTGTGACGTCTCCAGGCAAACCTGGAAGCCTGGTTCCAACCCAGTGAACATGCAAGGAAAGGCCAACAAATTAATTGGTAAGTCTCATCCTGATCAGTACAGTAAAACAGCTCTCTGCATACAGAGGTGCTGTAAACTAATGGAAATTTTTTTTTTTTTTTTTTTAAAGATTATGCCTGATTGGCCACTTTCCTTCAATAGCTTTATTCTAATGTCTACTAACAAAATCTATATGGGTGAGTCAGAAATCACCCAACTGGCCCCTTTTTAAGCAGGAGGAGGAATTGTCCAGGTATGACATGTGAATAAGCATCACAGCTATCGAACTGTTGGTGCTTTTTTTTTTTTTTTTCTAAAGGGCTCCAGAGGTGGAGACTTCCACAGCTGCCTAAATGGTGCAAGGGCATCTCCTCCTAAAGGTCTGCTTGACACAGAACCCGATTCTTCGTGTTTGCAATTTAAGCTCACTAATTATAATCTTACTCATAGGCAGAACATTCTTAGTTTTGTAACTAGCGTCCATATTCTTTAAGGCTACTTTCTCAAGCTTCAGCTTTTTTAAAGCTAAAAAATACTTAATCTCTCCATTTCTTTTTTTCCCTGCTAGAAAACATTTTCTAGACCTCTTTGCGCTCAATTTCTTTTCTTAGGCCACATTTGGCCAGTAGGCAAAACAGGGCATTCTAGTCAAATCGAGATCACTTCATTGCTAGGTAGAGCAAACAGAGTCACCCACATGTGTCAAGGCAAGATCCCTGTTTAAATATCCACTGTTGTAAAAGCGGTGTTGCTATTTTTACATCTTTCTGCTACCACGTATTATTTGGTAACTTATTATTATCTCTGATGCATATTTAAGCAGATATATGCATAATTTTGCCCATCTAGGTCATCAATGAAAACATTCCATCTTGGATGCAGAGATCTCTAATTTGATACATTCTTCTATTGAGATAATTATGATTAAATTATATTTTTCTAACCACAGAGCTTCTTTAGAAACTGAAATCAGGCTGACTGCTCCTCTCTGCCTCACAGCCCCCCTTTTTTAATAGTTTCCCAAGTCCTTTCTCAAGGATGCAGTCTCAAAAGTAATTTGTAACAGCTGGACACTGTCAGCTCATCCTAAAATGCTAGTTTTTCGGATGCCGTGCGAAAACATCCACTTCCTACTGGAAGCTGAGACTTCTTCATACGATGTTCATCACTCACACAGCTGAAATTTTTACTGAAAACCTGGTGTTAGAAAAACAAAATCATACACATCCAAACCTTTGATTCTTACTCGGTAAGTGTTCTATTTACAAGTTGATTTCTTACTAAATAGGTGCCTCATTAGCAGTATTTCGTGCCAAGAACTTTAGATTTTTTTTATCCCTCTCTCTCTCTATTTAATATTTTAACACCTCCCTAAATCCTTAAGAATTTGATGTAGGTTGTACTCTTCCTACTTGTTTTTGAGGCCAGGGAAGAGCTCACAGTTCAGCCAATGTCACCTCGTACTATACTTTTTAACCTTCTTCTGGTTGAACGCGTGGTCTTTCTTGCTTTTATTGTTGTCACCTGTGGACTTTCAGTAGGTTTAACTTCCTCTACACTTTCAGTCTCAAACCTCATGCATCCTTCCTGTACTTCTTCCCAAAAGAAATAACTGCACTTCTTTTTTTATTTATTTATTCTGGGACTGTTCAGCATGATTTGTCCTGAACAAAATGGTAGTTTTGAAAAATCATCTGAACACAACAAGCATGTTCATAAATATCAGCAACATGCAAAATGAGATGCATCAAGACAACACACTGTCTGCAACTGTACATACAGTTGCATCCTGATACATTTTTTCTTCCCTTATAGGACTAAGCCCTTTCTTTTGCACCATTAACTCGCATTTCATATAATGAAACCCTCTTTTTAAAAAAAAACAACAATTTTCCAGTATATTTTGCATCCACAAGAATTAGTCTGCCATCATAGTTAGATGAGTTGCTGTTAAGTTCACAATGACTAAAAATAAGCTTGATTCTTTTGTCTGTAGGGTAGTGAACTTTGTGCTGTGACTGTCTCTTCAGTCTTAAGACAATTATGTTAGGACCAGAGTTAGTTTAAAGAAAGCAAACCTATCAAACAGCTTTTGGTTCTGGAACATAAAAGAGAAAACAGTTTTTACCTGTGGCATTTCTAGTGCCTTCATAATTGCAGAAAATGCATACAAATCCCCCAGCGAGTCCTTCAACTCCACTGCTACTTGGATGATTCTGTTTAATGTTGCAGCTCTGTCTTCTAAATTTCCTGTGCAACCCAGGATATCCACAGCTATTCCTATTGCCATGGTATTGTGCCTACAAGGGAAATAATTTATGCTGTTGGTTACCAGTTAGCAAAAAGACAATACATTACACTGTGCACATATTCAAAGAAGATCAGTTTGATGGTACATTCATTATCTTGATTGTGCTCAGCAAAGTGGCTCACTGATCTTATATCAAGAGTAGTAATGCCAAGATATAGAATGTAGATATGTTGGCTTTGACGTTATGGCTTACTATATTTATTTTAATTGATAGTCTTAATAGATATTACTACAATGCAACCAGACCTGTAATATTTGATTATCTGGTTGATGCCCTTTAAGCACTGGTGGAACAGCAGCTGATGAGTCCACTTGGCACTGAGCATACGGAGCATGACTGCCTCAACCAACCACACCTGACAGTTGAGTTACTTTTCTATTTTACTCCATACTGGAAGAGACCAGGAGCACATTAGCTGTCAGCTGCTGCATCTTAGAGGGCGGTCTGTGATACTTCTTTAGGACACGCTAACTCACTGACTCAAGCTGCTGAAGCACTGAACTGAAAATCATGCTCATGGCATGAATGACTGAATGCTCCTCCTGGAAACCAGCTCAGAAAGGAGAGCTGATGATGCTTGACAGCTCCAGCCCACTGCTTTCACTGCCTTTTTGCTTTTCCTATGTTTCTCTATACTGCATTCATTGAGTTGCCCAACAATCTTCAGGAGTTTCCCTATGCAAGTAGAAGTGATGCTTTATGTATCACTGAGTTACCTTCTGTGCACACAAATTCAGAAAAGCTGACAGGAGAGCAGTCCTTGATGCTTTGATGTAGAACAGAGGAGAGCTGTGATCTCCTGGCCATCTGCCCCAGACATGCAGAGAAATAGAAACATTTACCTTTCAATTAGGTCAAGGCGCAGCTGATGTCCGTAAGGCAGTGTAATCAGTTCAAGACCAGACTTCACTCCCATGACCCTCCTCATCTCTTCAGAAACTTCTAGTATCCTGGCCACCTGTCAAATGCAAAAACTTGTGCATGAATTTCAAAAACGCCTTTTAAAAAATGACAAACAAACAAAAAAAACCCCGCACATTTGCCACACAGAAGTACTTCAGGTCAGTGGGTGCATGTACACACCTGTGCATGACACGATACGGTCATTTAGGAATCACCTCAGGAGCTAAAGACCATTCAGTGCCTTACACAAACAAATATTTTTTGCAGAATGACTTGTATCTCTGAAAACACAAAAGTCGTAACCAAAATACTATCCTACATATGGTCATTATAGGGGCTTTATCAAACTTATGTCCTATATTTCCAGAAGGAGATGCATATAAACAGTCAGAAACCTGAGTGCTTCCTCGGCCCCATTCTTGTCAAGGGAGCAATGCTCTTTGGCCCTGAGCACATACAGATTTGTTTTGTCTTCTTCATTTCTAAAAAGGGGACTTCTTTGCTCACAATATTTTAGATTATGCACAGAGTTCTGATGAAGAAAGGGATTCAAGGAGGACCCCCCACAATCTGAGTGTCTAGCAAAGTCACTATGTAAAAACAGACGCCCTCACCAATTTGTCCTTGTTTTGCAACACGCAGGATTAGCTACTGGCTACACCAATCACAATTATCTACGCTAATAACAAGCAAAAATGCATTTATCTGATATATGAGATTATCAGATGGTTTAAAAATGTGTGTTGATACACTTGCAAACTGCTCTGCCTGCTATTTGTGATACACCGTCAGCAGGCTTCCTTGGTTATGAAAGATTAAAGCAATCTGGGCCAAACAACACGTCTAATGGTGTAAAACCCAGCACGGTAGAGAATCCTGTTTCATGTCCAGATAAGGAGCAGTGATGTGAAGCCCTGCGATGGAGATGCACTGATCACTCCTTCACAAAGATCCCTTGCAGGCATGCGAGGTGCAGACATTCGCTCCTCTGTGTAATAATGGGTGTTTCACAAAAGCAAGTTTCTAGAGGACTAGAAACTGCTGTATTTAAAAGGATGACTAGATACTGATGCAACAAGGCCTAACCATTTCAGCCTTATCACAGATCTCAGTACCACACACTTACTCTGGCCCAGATCACATGCCAATCTGCTTGTATCATGCAGTTCTTATCAGTGCAATAGTATGCAACAAGTTTCCACTGACTGACAGTTCTCAGCTCTTCTAGATGAAGATAAAATGCAGATTATTTCTCTACCTGTCCCAGTTAGTTCCTGCTCCAAAACCCCAAAACTTCAATCCTTAAAACATTTCAGGGCCTCTACATTGCATCCCCACATTTCCAGCAGGTCACCGCCTTGGCCCTAAGGCCCTTGGCCCTTAAGTCCTAAGGGGATTTAAGACAGTGTCACTGGAATAGGGCTTCAAACCCAGCGCTGCACCAAGGAAGGCTCCTTCAGCGGCAGCCAAGGGTGCTCCGGAGCGTGGCGGCTGCCTGCCTGCTCTCAGCTGGACCCACGGCTCACGCGCACACTCACGCGCGCACACACTCGCACACTCACTCACCCCTCCACCTCAACTGCTCTGAGGATCCACTCCCTGCCCCAAGCTGTGGCACTTCTCAGTGCGGCAGCGCCAGGAAACGCTGCCCTGGGTTTCAGCTGGAGCTCCTCCGCTCCCACTTTATCTGGTCTGCAGTGGAGTTCCCCAGTGAGTAGCTGGATGTGTCACTTCCCAAGCTGCTCTTAAAAAAACCTGCAACACCCTGAACACACAAGGTTTCATCCCTTGATCCTTGGGGCTGCGCTGGGGCACTCAAGCATCCCAGCGCAGACCTAACTGCAGCTGCATTTCCCTTTTATGCCACAAAATCTTTACTTCATAACACAGACATTTCTCCCACCTTTCCATATTTCTGCTCAAACAGCTGATCTCCAAGTTCTGCCAGATGAACAGAGTCTACATGGTGAAAAACATTTCTTTGTGATTTTACAGCTTTCTAAACAATGTCACTGTTCACATTTCAAAATACTAATACAGGCCTCTTGTAGGCCTCTTGAGAGCTGCAGAAGTCTTGCAACATTTTTTCCACACTGCTTAGCCCACCATAAGACAAGATTAGACAAGCTGTTCGTTTGAGACACTTAAAAAAATGAAGTGCCCTTAAAACTCTGACATTATGCCCAATGTTATCACAACGAGGTGCTGTCTATTGGTTGCCTCTGCAACCTGCTTAGCTATTTCCTGTTGCCAGTATTGGTTCCACTACGGGTTTCAACACAGATACCTCTTCCTCTTGGAGAGAAGAAAGGATGAATCACATATATACAACAACTGATAACAGATTTAAAATAAATAATTAAATACATTGAACACCGAAATCTAAGTCTAAAGTCAAGGCCAGTGGGAGAGACCTTCAGTCCAAAGTGTCTGTCAGCATTCTTCTACAAATGAAAAAATAAATTCCCACCCTTGTAGGCAAAGCAATATATTTATCATACTATCTGCTAATCTAGCTTTTAATCCTTTCAAATCAGTTCTTTAAAAGGTCTAAACCTGCACAATGTAAAATAAAATGCAAAAGAGATATTTCTTTTTACAATTATTTGCTTTTACAAGTAATCTTTTTACCTTGCAGTCCATTCTAAGAATATGTTTGGCAATGATCTTTGGATTGTTGTTGGTAAATAGCTCCTTAACCTTTTTTAACATGGATGTTTCCAATGGCTTGTTTTCAGGAGGAAGTAGTTTGGATTCAAAATCATTTGGTTTGAAACTAGAGACCGTCTCAAGAACAGGTGCAAAAAATGGGCTGTCTTCTTCAGCTATCTCGGTTGAAGCTTCCAAAGGATCTGCAGAGCTCATGACAGAATCGTCTTCCAGGATCAAGTAGCTTGTGTCAGAGTTCCTGAATGAGTGTGTTCCCCTCTCCTTCAGTGTCAGATGTTCCACATAGCTGTTTTTCTGACATAAAGGTGGTTTTGTTGCTGCAGGGTCTCTGGCAGGGCTCAGTTCACAATAGTGTCCTTCTGAACTGTGTGAGGCTGAAGGAGACTCCGGGGGCTTCAGTGAGGGCGCTTTGTTGGGCTTAGGTGGAGGCTTTGGGCAGAGCTGACTGTCTGATCCTCTAAGAGCCTGCCCTGCGTATGATTCAGAGGTGACTTTCTGAACAACTGTGGGGCTCAGAGAAGGCTCACTGCCTGTTCGAAAGGCAGGGGAGCTTGGGCAGGAGTTTGCATCTGCTTCAGGTAATTGAGAAGGATATCTTGAACCTGCAGAGGCAAACAGAAAGAAAAAAAAATATTAATCATTTTCACATAATTAAGAAGGCAAAAACATATCCAATTCCTGATGCCAAATTCAGGATTCATTTGCTTAACAATATTCCCCAAGGAAAATATTATCATGTCAATTATTCACCATCAAAAACGTATTTGAAATAAATGCTTTCAGGAATGAGCTAGCCAGCAAATTCCATTCACTTACTGATCCTCCCAAAGTCCCAAATACACAGAACAGCTGCGCTAAAACGTTTTTCTGTGGTAACACTGACAATAACTCTACTCCTCGCTGCATACATAGCTGCAATGTCAGAGCTGGATTGTCTCCATGGTTTGCAATAAGACTTTCTTTGTAATGTGATCTGCCCTATAAAAACAGAAACTTCCAGATGCACCACATAAGAGATGAGTCATATCTGAGAAGGATAAGTTTGAGATGAAAGAGAAGCTTCCCAAAAGTCAAGCCTGAACACGTAGTGAAGTATGAAAAGAATGAATTTTAGGATGCTAATCCCTTTTTGCTAAACAGTAGCTGATTCAAAGAGTTGGACAAGCACATCCACATACTTCTGTGTTCAGTATTTATGCCTCATCCTGTACTTATAGCACAAGTAAATCAACATCAAATACAGGGCTGAACTGTATGTCAAACATTCCCAGATCACAGTTCTCAGAGCACTTGCTCGTATCCACAGCAAGTCGGCCAGTTGTACCACGTGGGCTGGGCTGCTTCCAGCTGGCTCTCAGCAGCAGCAGATATTGAAATCTGCAGATCACAGCCTGTCTCCAGTCATATAACCTCATGACACCAAAACCAGTTCCGAGGACCCCATCACAAAACATGCTGCAGTATTTTTCAGCTTAACTGTTACAACAGCAAAAGAAATACTTTCGCAGTCATGGTCTGAAATTAGATAATTGATTCAATTACAGACAGACAGAATTTGTTTTATGAATGCTGCTGTCCATCCCACTGCTAAACATAGGAGCACTCCCTTTCTATCAACACACAGCTTCATTACATAAATATTTAACATCGTTTTATCTAAAGAAGTCTTTCTACAAGGGGTGCTATAAATTTCAACAGCTGCAGTATCATTGTAGGTTTCCTTACAAAGTATTTTGGTATGGAAAACTGGGCCTCTGAGAAAGAAAAAGCCAAAAGTCAACAGCTGAACAACACTGGTACATCTTGCGTCACTGACAGAAAAGTGGTTAGTGACAGTGCTCTGCAAAACAACGAGAATCAGAGGGTACCAAGGTTGTTGAAGGGAAAGAAGGAACACCTACTAGACCTACATGAACAGCAAAACAAGTCAGTTCTTACAAGCCACAAGTGAGGAAAGGCAACACTGTCAGAAAGGATATGAAATCATGGTAGTTGTGGGTATCACTTTTGTGGTGTGGAAGCCTGCTGACTTGTGTGCTAAAATATCAAACTGGCTAATGTGCTGTAAATAAATAACCTGGTCACAGCTGAAGTGCAGTGCTTGTACTAATTCAGCTTCCCCTGGCTGTTATAACGGTATGCACATAGGCAGAACACGTAACAGTCTAACTTTGGTCTCAAGCGTAACAGACAGGCAGGACATACATAGCTTCTAAGTCTAGAATTAGAAAACATACCTATCAGCAGATAGCTCTCTGATTGGTGAGCCTTTAGGGGGAACCTCTTCTCCAGGACATGATTCAAACTAGCTGGCTGGCTTCCGCTTTTTTCTCTGTTTCTAGGGTAGGAAAAAAATCACTCAAATCCAACAACTCTTAGCATACATACTTAATCACCAGAACACATCATTACCAAGGCAAGGATCAGTAGCACTGCCCTGCAGCAGCGCACAAGATTGAAAGCTACTTCATGCTGGTATAGCAGCAATGAAAGGGGTTTAACGTGTGTGAACCTCCAGCATTCATCTGGATGTTTCTTTAAATGCTGAGGCTTCTTCATGGAACACCTGATCTGGGCACAGAAGAGAAATTAAGATCCATTATCTTTATTAATCCAGGAGCCAAGTTTACTACAATACTTTATTCATTCTTTACCTAATACCCAGTGCTTTTATTGCAGAAGCAAAATATGGGAAGAAAGGCTTCTCAGGAGCAGCAGCAAGATTTCATTTAAATTCTTCAATATGTATTAGGATTTTAATGATTTGCTAAACCAGTGAAGAACAAACTGCACCACAGTTTTGCTTCCAGAGTCTTATACTTGCTCTTGCTCTGGATTTCAACTGAGTTACCCCTTCTCTCTCTCCTCAGTCTCGGTCATCCTGTAACCCCAACACCACCTTTAAGCAACTAGTCCCCCTGAAACTGCACATGGATATTCTGTTTTTCCAAAGATAATTTCAGAATCTGATTATTCCACTCATTTACCAGACATTCTGTTCTTTGCTAGGCTAATAATATATGTAAATGACACTCAGGAAGCACTAGTTAGTCACTGCTATAATGCAATAACAGGGCTAAGAATCTTCCTGTAACCGTGACACAGGTTCTGGATCACGTTATGAGTGAAGACTGTGCAGCCTTGACACTCCCATCATGCCTTCACCCATCCCATCTACTTTAACTCCTTAATGCAGTTTATTTTTTTTCTAGAATCAAATCTCCAAACCACAAAGAAAGTAGTTAGCATGTTCAACAACCTCAAGAAGTTTCAAAATCAGGCCCTAAAATAACTATTTGCTAAAAATTAGCACACCTGAAGCCTAATCCTTCCACATAAAACCACCATGAAAACTCACATCACCTTCAAGAAGAGCAGATAGAGTTACCCATGTCCCTCCAAAAGGACAGGAAAATTCAAATACCTCAAAAGATTTCCTCTGGCTAAGCTCTGCTCCTGGGATTGCATGCTGGATATACCAAGACTAAGCCTTTTTGCAGTCTCTGTTTTTCCATCAGGGGTACTTGGTTCTTTCTGTCGGATTGGAGATGCACCATACTTTTCTTCTAGGCATCTGAGAGGAACCGTCCTGTTGATAGGCTGAAAAATAATTGCTCCACTCTGCTTTGATATTGGTGTGCGATTCCCAACATAGTATCTAACTAAGCCAGGGATGCTGTCGAAACTTTCAAGTTCAAATTGATACTGAACACGGCTGTAGGCTTCATTGAGTCTTACAACTGCTCTGTCAATTTTAAAATGTTGAGAGATATTTTTCCACTGACAGGTAAGAACAAAGTTCCCAGGACTGGAGAGAGAGTCCCTGATCAGAAAGTCTCCATCTCTCTGAACCAGGCTTTCTGCCACCTTTGAGGGAAAAAGAAAAAAAAAAAAAAAAGAAAAATTAAAAATACAATTCAAATCAAAAGGCAAGTGGTCAAACAACCAGCAACAAAATACTCTTAAACAAAGGACTTTATTTGGCTGCTCTGGGAGCACAGGCAAAGCCAGAAAATAAGGAATAGAGAACAGAAGTGGTAGAAGAATGATATCTTCAGCTGTAAAGCTGAGAGATCACCCTGCAGCAGAGGTCTGGCTCAGCAGCCAGAAACATGATCCACTTGTGTGGTTACATTTCTTTTAATTTCTTAACAGAAAATAAGGTACGAAGGAAGGTAACGACATGGTATCCTAGAGTTTAAATCTCTTGAACATATATTTACACAGAAGTTTAGAAGCCGCTACTACAGGCAGGCAAAAGTTATCCTTTCATTATGACTTCAAATGACAGAAGCTTAATTTTTTTTTTTATTCTTAGAGAATACTGCATATTCCAGGCACAGTCTGGAAATGTCTTTTTTCTAGGTTGTCCTTTCCATAAGACAAGCTACATATCCAACAGTGAGCACTAAGCACAGTGCCTGTGCATACCTCTCCATATTATTCCCATGAGTGGCAGCAGCAGCGTCACAGCCAGGGTGACAGCTACAGACACACATGTGGGAGTGAGGCCTGCAGGGGGAGCTCCAGATGCTTTCAGTACAGAAAACTCAATATAATGAGTTTTTAAATATCTTATTAGGATCAAAATGAAGTTACTATATAAGTTTCATGGTTTTTTTTCTCTCTCAAATCCCAAGCTCCAGAAAATAAAGTAGTACATTTTAACTTCTGAAAAGTATACTGAATCAAATGAATGGTAACATTCCTGAACAACACATGGAAATATTATTCCCATACAAAGTTTAAATTTCACTTGCATTTTTATTAAGTGCCCTCAAATCCTTTAATATTTATATATTTCTACCAATATCTGCTGATTTTTTTCTCAGGATTATTTTATCCTTATCTGTGATAAAGAAGTAACATGGTTTTCATAGTAGTCAGAGTTATGTTTCTATTGAGTTATTGCAAACATTAGAGCTCAACACGTACTGTTTTAGTGCAATCCTATCCATCTATAAAAGCTCAAAACGCTGTTGGCAATGCTCAGAGCAGTGAGCACGTACCTGCCGAGGAATACGCCCGTGGTACCAGGCATGGCTGCGCAAGTCTTCACTGCTCAGCTGCAGTTCTTCTTCTAACTCCTTCTTCAGCTTTTCTGGGCTGTCCATACGTTGCCTCTCTTTAGAAAACTGCAATAAAAGATTAAAAGCTTCAACCGTGCCAAGTTTAGTGATTAACATTTTACCTGGGTTATAACTTCCATCACATGACGCGCGCTAGCCACTGGGGAATGCAGGTGCTGCTTTTATCAGGCTCGCCTGGCCTCGCTCTACAGGCGTATTTGCAAAATCTGGCACTTGGTGAGATAAGGTGTTAGTGTTATACACTGCACAGAACACAACAAAGTACTATGTCTGTACCCCAAGGTAATAAAGCTGTGCCTGCAGAATCACTTCTCTTACCCCTTTTTTTTCCAATTTGAATTCTAACTACTACAAAAATAACAGAGCTGGATCCGAACACATGGTTTTAATAGGCTTCCTGCTCTTTAAACTGACATTTTAGATTCATATTTCCTTTTTTTTTTTCCTCTCTCTCTCTCTTTTGTTCCAACCAAATTAAAATGAATCAAATGCAGCAAGAAAAGCTAAAGTGGACATATATACTTGTTCAATATTTCTGCTGCACTGAAAAAAAAAAAAAGTTTACTAAAGTAGATTTTCTCCCTTAAAAGGCTTGCTTCTGATGCATATTAAATCTCCATTTCCTACATCTTCTCGTCTTAAGGGGGAAAAAGAAAAAGGTCTTGTTGCCTCTAAGTACAAGAAGCGTGAGATCTACTCGGAGATAACTCCATCATCACTCTACATGTGATATAAGATATTCTGGAAGATTTCCATCTCCCTCTTCTCATTGGGAAGAGCTCTCCCATTAGGGTTCATTAGCGCTTCCTGTGGATGCACTACTGATAATAAAGTGCAGTGTCTTCGCTAGTGACATGCCCGACTCAAGCACGCAGCGTAGGGAAATTCCTTGGATTCCCTAATGTTCTTCCAAGTGCCTGACACTCCAGCCTGTCTTCAACACTGTTGAAGAGCTTCAAAAGCCTGCCATGAGAAACAGGCTCACAGCAGGCAACGTGTTGCTACATTGATCAAAGCAACAGAGTTGACTAAAATGCAGCAAGGTTTTTCCCTGCAGCATTATGCATCTCTTCCTTACTTCTCTGGCTATGAGCCCAGGCTCGCGGGTCCCATGGAAACACTTGGCAAATACATGATGCGAGGAGCAGTCCCAAGGGAACTGGGAATGCTGCTGCATCCATGCTGCAGCCGGGTATTCGCAGCACCTAACTGTGCGAGCAGGTGGCACACGTTTAGCATCCCTTCAACCATCCGCTCTGCAATTTTGAGCAGGCTGAATTACAACTGATTACTAGAGAGCAGATTTTTGGTGGAATAATGCCAGAAGGGTCATCCTGCTGCCAAGACTATTTAAACATGCTGGGAACCCAGACAAATTCTGAGATAAATTCTCCTCCTGTTGCCTTTCTGAGAGGGGAAAAGAGAGGAGAGGAGAGGGAGAGGGAGAGGGAGAGGGAGAGGGAGAGGAGAAAACAGAAAGAAAAAAACAACCTGTGGTTTCTTTTAGACACAGATAACAGAGTGTGGTAGTTTATACAGAAAGGCAACAGATTAAAAAAAATCCCTCATAAAGGATCACTTTTCACCTTTTCACCTCAAATTTATTTCTGTGAACACTATTAGGGTAGTTTTGTCCATACAAACAAGGTTCAAAACTGAGAATCATTTTCAACATGGAGTAGATCCACTATCCTCTTGCACAGTCAATGATTTTCATCAGTTCCTCTCAATCCTCTCAAAAGTCTGTGTAGAAACAAACCATGCCACAAAAGAAGATTTTCTTTGCAACTGCTCCTTTCCTAATACCATGCACAACATGAAGAGATGAAGGAGAGATAGTGGAGAGATTCTGATCAACTTAAGAGACACACAAGAAATGTCAAATACAGCAGAGAAACCCAGAATTACCTCTAGTGGTTAAATGGATTTTTTACTACTCCAGAGTGAGCATAATGAGACACACATTGAACTCAAATTACTTCAAGTAGCATCACAGGGAAAACTTTTAAGGAACCCAAACCAACTAAATTGTTAACATGCACGACTACTGGTTTGTTAAAAATCCCTTCCACCATGGTTAACCACAGTGGCCAATACCCTCACTGCCCAAGGTCAGACCTGTCCTGTGCCAAAGCAAACACACTGAAATAGCCCTCTGTGATTTGGAACTTTGTGAAGAGCTTCTGCGCTGCTGCATATCCGCAAACAGGTAAGGGACCTGCCCGGGTAAGTAGCTGCTGCAAAGCTGTCTTCCTGGACTGCTTTTTTGTTGATCAAGACTGCATTAAAGGAGAATTGTAATATACTGCCTGTAATGATAAAAGGCCTATTCTAAACCCTATATCCAAGACCATTGATACTGCAAGAATCTCTCATGCACTGAACTCTACATCCTGCCAGGGCTCAAAATTAGTCCAGGCACCAATTACACAAGCGTCTTTGTGTGCAAATGAGGAAGAGTGGAAGTTCAGGATGGCATAATTTGCTATAAGTTGCTATGGACTTGTGTTTTAGAAGAAAAAGTGAGCATTGCACTCCTGGTGCAATTCCTGGTATGCCGAGACTTTGTGAACAGGTCTCAAAAAAGCCCCAAACTATCTAGCAATGCATACAACCAAGTTCCAGCAAAAGTCCTCAATCCAGCTTAAATCCGCAATGAAAAACCTAGAGAGCCTGAGATTTTAGAGGGGAAAAATCAGTGAGTAAAATTATTTTACTCTTTGTAGTAAATGCCACACGGGTTTGTATTTCACAAAAGATCCCTATTCCCAGATAACTGCATCAGTAAGCACAGCCTACTTTTAATTTAGCAAACTAGTCTTGATGTTAAATATTATTTTATGTTTCTCAGGCAATATGAACTAACTGTACTGAACAGTGGAAAATACTGAAGTTCAAGGAAGTCAAATGTCTAAACACGTTCCTGTTTAGAATAAACAAAAGAGGACTTGGCCTACCTCTATCTGCTGTACCAATGAAACTTGTGAACACATTTTAATGGAAACTTTCCACAATAATCTGTTGCTCATGCATTCAAAAGATTATTTTTATTTTCATTTGAGAGAACAGAACTCTCTAGAGGAAACTTACCATATCAAACCCTGGTGTTAACAATCCTAGCTAAACTTACCATATTAAATTAGAACAATTTTGAATTATGATGAGTAATCTACAGGATGAGTTTGGTGGTAGAAGTCCCACAGTTATTTCTGCTGCCTACTCGCATTAGATCCTTTCTCTATGTCTACAGTGACTCCAGGGAAGTACCTGGAATTGCATAAATATTATATCAAAATAACTGAGAGGAGAATCAGACAGGTTTCCACGTGTATTCCCCCAAAATGTAACTCATGTGTTCCAGCTTTGGTGGCTTCCCTCAATTCATATCTGAAACTGGCAGACACAAGTACAATGTGATTACAGGACAGCCTAGGCAGAAAAAAAAATGTTTTAATTTCTCCCCAAAATGATCAAGTATGTGGGTTTGTTTTTTGTTTTTTTTTTAATGACTTGATCATGAAGGGAAGTACTTAAGCACTTTCACTTCTTAGACACACTTGGAAGTAGTCCAAAATCTCTTAATTTTCAGTTATCAGGAATTCATGTCATCTCTCCTTGCATCCTCTTGGCAAAGCTAAGGACTGTTATAAGTACCTGACTAACAGTGACTTCATTTTCATCCAAACTCAGTCATTTTCATTCCAACACAGTCTTGGAAAACAACCGCGGCCACATTCTTCACAGAGTTTGTTTTCTCTCATCTTTCAGAGTGCACAAGGTTCTTGCAGGACTAAAATGAGCGCCATGTTAAGTAATACAAGAAGTGTAGAACTAACCAAAGAAAAGAACTAACATGGAAGAATTGCAATTTTGAAGCCATGAGATTTTTCTGTGCCTGTTTAGGTATCAGCTAACATTTTTTTTGAGGTCATTGATGAAAGATAACAAGATAACCTAAAAAATCTGCATCATGACTACGCTGATTTTTTTAAAAAAATCCAACAGACCCCATTGTGTGCACGATCTCACCCTGCCATTATGCACAACCCACCTAGCATTCACAGAAAAGTGTCCATATTTCATTAATCCATTAGTGAAACACTTGTTCAGGAGAGGGGAAAATAATAATAAAAAAAGTAATTTAGTATCAAATTCATTTTAACATCAAAGTCACTGGACAGACTCTGTATCTACCTTCCATAACAACACCATGATGAAAACAATTCTTTAATTTTCTAAAGGAGGACATTCAGAGAAAGACAGACATTGCCATTTCTAGTTTACCCAATTTTAGAGTTCAGCATTAGTCAAACTCTAATCTCATTCAGTGGTACTAGGGATTTTGACTAGTAAATCCAAAGGATTTTAGAATTTTTTTTTTTTTTAAACTGAGAAACATCTAAATGTATCACCAAGAAGTCAAATGCATAAATAGCTACTAGAGAATGTTACCACAGCATGGAACAGGAATCCCTCATGGAGCAGCAGCAGTCCCTGCACTGTCTGACAAAGGGCATATTGCAGTCAAAATCTGATAAACTATGTAAAGTTACCCGGGAATGCAAAGATGATATAAGATTCAGTAAACCACAAGCCCAGAGGCAAGACAGTGGGGAACCAAAGTTCAGTGAGTTATACAAAAGTCCCATCACTCTGATAAGTCAGTCTTTCCCATGAGGGCTTCTCCAACAACAACAAATATAACATGAAAAAGACAGACCTATAACATTGGGTGGTGTTGACTTGTAAACTCAAGTTATCAAGCCCAAGAGACTCCACATAACATGCTGAAACTGGATACATGAAGCCCAAGGATGCCAGTGAAACCATTTTAGATCATCACATCACATACTGAAGAAATATTAATTAAGATCTGCTATCTATAAAAGGCATTTGCAACTCATCCAAGAGATGACTGCCATCACTTGCAATAAGTAGCTCCTTATAAAAGCTGTCTTACCCATGCCACATTCATAACATTATTACATTATCCAGTAACGAGCTAAAATCTACATGCTGTAAGTTTTAAAACTGGGCAGTGCTGACAGTTTGAGTGGCTTTCCCCTTTTGCACAGCTTCAGCTGAGCAGGCATCACGGCAGGCAACTACTAACGAAAATACTTAGACATCGAGATCTTTCCATCCAGTCACAATATGAGCTAGAGCAACAATCCGTCTTGTTACCAGGTTAAGTCACTCTTACAAAAAGGAGCCTTCACCCTAAAGCGACTCTCCTTCATTTTTCACAAATACAGAAATTTACCTTCATTTTAAGCACCTGCTAAAATCAAACGTGAGCGCAATCTTGATACATCATGACGTCTAATTTGATGCTAGTTCAGATCTTCTGCACTGACCCTTATATTTTCTATTAATGTGTGGGAAAACAAACTAAACTTCTGCTGGTGAAATCCTATTTTCACATGCTAAAAGCACAGTGATCGGTGAGTATTCAGGTGCTACATTGCTCCATATGCTTAGTGGGACATAATGGGGCATCCCTATGCCTGGTCACATATTTCTTTCAATTAAATCAGACAATGTAATTAAAATTAATTTATCTCAGTACAGAAAAAAAAAAAAAAAAACAGTTTCTCTCAGAGGTAGCTGCAGATATCAATTGACTTAATTATGGATCACTTTATTATTTTATGAGTATTTACTCATAAACTACATTACTACATTAAAACTACAAATTAATCTCATCTAATTATAGAAACTGACTTTGCTTCAAGTGGTTATGTTTTTACAAATTAAAGGGACAACTTAGGCTAACTTGTTCTTGCTGTGATCCTGAGCACTTGGGCATTTCACAGAAAGTGTATAACTGGGCACTGCGTGCAGACTTCACCCACCAGAAGGTTCTACTACCAGCAGTTTCTACACCTATGGCCATTTTCTGTTAAACAAACGCACCCCAGCTTCCTGCCATCAGAACTTCTAAAAACAGCAGTTTGTTGGACAGAGCTAAAGCTACATCTACACGCTGGAACACAGGCATTCAAAGCTATTTTAAAGGCTGCAAATGTCCTTAAATAGAACATTATTTTTGAAAGAGCCCAGCTGTAATTTGTTTCTACATAAAAGGTTTTATTTTTTTCCCCACTGTACAGCAAACACTATTAATGTTTCGTTTTCTCTAGAGACTATATGGATTAGACCAAATGGAAAATTGCCATGACAACACCGTTATTTTAAGTATTAGAAATTCATGCCAAGTTAAACAGAGGACATGGTCAAGAACAAAGGTTTTATAACTGTTCTGATAGCCAGCAATAAAGCCCAACTTCATTTCTAAAGTTTTCAAACAACATAATTAGACTTTATGTTTAAAATCTTACTGAAAACAAAAAGTAATTATGGTAATACGAGTGAGTCTTTTGCCCTCTCTCCTGATGATAACTTCTGACATTTGTTCCAGTGAAAGATGAAAGAGTCTCATCAGAGTCACTTTTTCAGCATGTCCAAAAGACTGAGTCCCACATCTCACTTTCAGAAATGGACAAGTCATTTACACAGCTAAATCACTGATTTTCCCTCCCACAACTTTTAAGTGTTTACATCAGAGCTTGAAGGCCTAGGGGCCAGATAGCAACCTTCACATGAGGTGCTTCAGAAAAGTTACACACACCAGCACAATGACTGACACAGCTTGACTTTGTAATTCAAATAACAGTTCAAGCATAAACCTTAAATTAAAAGATTTAAAAACTTAAGCATAGCTCACAGATCCTCAGAAGGAATTAGATTCCCCATGTGATTATAATTCAATTCCAAAGTCACTTAGACATCTCTGAAAGCCTGGCTCTAAATGTTAAAAGACTACTTTTTTCATTTAGTGCTTAATATATTGTGTCTTGTTTATAATCAAGATAGTCTAAAATTGAGATTTTAACTGAACTTGCCTATGCTTTCAATCAGCAAGTAAAAATGTTTAGGGAACCAAGTGATCTGATCTGTTAGATTCTGAAAGTCTGAAACCTACTTGCTAAAGTACTGCTGAGCAAGTCCAATGCCAGAAGCATTTGTAACTTGGTGCCTGAACATGAAGACAGGCAGCTTCAAGCTTATAAAACTAAAAGTTGTTTCAGCTCCTCTCTGAGACAATGGTACATTCTCAGATGTTCTTTAGAACAGAAATACACTATATCCAATTGTAGTAAAAAACATTTCTGAATGGAAATGAATAGCATTACTGAGTAGCACAATACACATTACTGAAAAAGGGAAACCTACCTTGACTCTGATAATGGACTTACGATGATAAAAGCAGCAAAGACCTGTAACCAGCATTTGAAAAACATTACAATCCTTTGGCATTTTCAATCCTGCTGTTTGTGGATCCTCAAGACTGAAGACAAGGGGTCAATATCAGCAGTTCTCAAAGGTTTTGCAAGCTCTGTAGTATCTGCACTGCCTGCCAGACTTGCTCTGTTCCCCCTACTCAGAGATCTCTGAGTCTGGGACACTTCCACAGCTGAGGCTGATACTATCAGTTCTGGCATGCTCGCTCCCAGCCTGCCATGGAGAGTGTGCCAGAAGCCTCATGTGATCTAGTCCACTCACCAGTGAAATACTAGCTCCTCTAGCTTGGTACTCCTCGCTCAGAGTTGTATTTAAGCCAGAAGCTCAAGGCAAATCTTTCCTGCTGAGCTAGACGACCTGACTCTCCCCCACTGCCGATGAGAGCTTGATCAGTCACTCCAACTCAATCATGCAATTTCTCCATCTGCATCATTGATACCTCTTTCAAACACCTAAGTGGTAAATCCGAAGAGGAAGAGTGGGTGATGAGCTTCTGGCCACTGCTACACTTGATACTCAAATAAATGTACACCCTTAGAGCTTAGGTAACTAAGGAAAACGATAAATCTGTTTACTTTTCATTAGGAAGCTTCTGGCAATCAGTCCTTGCAGAAAAAGGGCAAGAAAGCAACACTAACAGCGCGGTCAATATTAGTTGTGTAGCCAGTGCACCTTTAGGTTTTTAAAGCCACCAGTGGTCAGCTTTAGCCTAGTGGTGGTCCTGCAAGGCTGTGCAAACTGCTAGGGATGGCATTAAGGACACCTTTGCTTTGACAAAGGTTGCATTTATGCCTGTGATCCCATTCTCCTGTACAGCATAGACATACACAGAGATGGCAAGTTAGTGACAGTTAAAACATTATCTTTCATCTGTTCTTTTTAATCTCTTTGTGCTATGGAAAAAGAATTAGAAACTGCTTAACAGCCTCTTCTGTACCATACTTTTAATATTGCTCCCTTACTTCATGTATATTTTTCCTGGTGACAGTCCTGATTTATGCACCACAGGAAGAAATAGTATCTTTCTCAAAGGATACAACTCTATCTACAGAATAAGATGTACACATCTCTGCAATGTCTTTTTATGCAACACTCCTTTCATCTCACTGGTCATTGCTCTCTCAGACCTTCCCACTACAAGGTCCAAGAGACTATCATTTAACTTGCATATAATATTTGGAGTTTTCTTTCAGCTGCAAAAAGGCATTTAGTCCTTCTCTTTCCTTAGAATTTTACAAAGGGCCTGATGACTGAAGCCAACTTGTTTAAAACATTGCAAGCATTCAAAAAGTCTGGTATTAGATCTCTTCCACTGTCACTCAAAGAGAGCAAAAGCAGCATCTAGCACAAAAGAGAATGTGCTGTAAATGTGATTCATTAAAGCTTGTAGGGCTGCACAGTGCAGAAGGAGACGTCATGATCTCCATGCTGCTTTTGTCATTCAGGCTCAGTTACAAATGAAGTAAGATTAAAGAAAGAAAGAACCATAAGGTCTAACGATTGGCCATGAACAAGAAGTTATAACCACAAAAGTGCTTTGTATAGCTTGGCCATATACATATAGGTTACTGGCAGGTACTTTTGTATTTACAAAACACCCTTCTAAGGCGTGTTACTGAGATGTAGAACAAAGGCACTTTGAGGCTCTTAATTCTCTATTTTGAGTTTAAATTAATGAAAAAAAAATTTCAGTCTGATGTATGACAACATTTCTCTTATAGATTCTGCTCTGAGAGTTGATACATCAAATCTCACATTCATTATTTGCTAGATTTAAAGAGCTGCAAGGAAACAATACCCAAAGTATTTGTGCACATGCCATCAGACACAGAAGCAATACAGGTGATCGATTCATGCTCTTGACAGAAAACCCTACAATTGCAGAAGATGCTAATAAGGTCCTAGCCTCCAGCTGCTCATCTGATATCTCAATAATCTGTGCTTTGCTGTGAAACATGAAAAAGTCAAGCTGCTCTTCTGTACTTCTTGGGAAGAAGATGGGGTGAGGAAAAATGGTCTTTGCAGCAGCAAATAGAAAATCAGAAGCTGAGAATTCCTTACCAAAGTGAATCTCCTGTTTCAGAAAACTGGTGGATGACAGCAGCATATATGCCAGGAACTAACTCAAAGAGCCACCAGTTTGAAACACAGACAATTACCACATAGGCCACAGTGACTTAGCCCCCACCTAGCTAGAGAGATTTCGGTGCCCTTGACAGAGAAGGGAGGTTATAGCAATGTTGCACAGCTTTTCACAGCTAGGCACTCACTCTCCTCCCTTCTGCTCTAATAATGGCATTGAGAACGCCTGCCCTGATGTGACTTCAGCTGGGAAAGGGCCAAGGTCAGCTGGGTATGTCTGCAGCCAGAGTTGTTCGCATTTTAATTCCCAAAGCAACTTGTGCCACAAGATATGCAAGGTTCTCTTGGTTTGGAGCATGGCTTCTACCAGTAGCACAAAGACTCCAAGAACAGAAACTTCCCGGGACAACAGGACAGGGAAGAGTTAACAGGTTCCCAGTCATGTGGTAAGTGGAAAGCTTACTGAGCAGTAACTGCATGATCAGCAAAGAATCTCTCCTACAGACCTCAATGCCTTCTCATACAAAAAAAAATAAAATAAAATAAAATAAAAAGGGGGGGGGGCGCAAAATGGCAGCTAGCTTATTTAATTACAATAAGGCCTCATTAATAGCCTTGGTGAAAGGAAACAAAATGCACTGAGAAGCACAAGAAAATCTGTAATATTTCAAGAAGAGAAACTTTGAAGAGATCAGTCACAGATACTTCACACCTCAGACCAGAAATGAATTAGTCCCAAAGAGCGGGTGAAGGGAAGAGCTAGCTACTTGTCTTTTTCCTCAGCAGAAAACACCTTCCATAATTAGCAGGCACAAGTACTAAGTGTTTATGGATGTCCTTGGATATTTCTTGCAAGGCAATACTTTCCAGCTAATAATAGAGTCCCTCCTACCCACACTGATGGAGCAGTGTGAAATGTTCTCAAACCTCCATCAAGAAATGGGACTTGGCACATAAACCAAGCAGCAGCACTGAGCAAGGGTAAGCCAAAAAACATGTACTTCTTTCCAAGGAAATGGGGCAAATGTGGTGGAGAGTCCACCCAAAACCACTGTAGCTACGGTTCATTAGGTGAGGCACACATATTTACCCAGCCCTCAAACACTTCACATGCACATTCAGGTCTTACAGAAAGACTTAAAGAGTTTTGCAACTTCTTGTAGGACTCATTCACCCAAGAATACTTACTGGTATAATTCTATTGGTCTAGGTCTAAAGATATAATTCCTAGTATAGTTTCTTCCACAAAACCAAAAACTGCAAACATAGATCTTGGTTATCCTCCCAAACCTTTTGATAGGACCCAGATTCCCCGCCCCCCTTTTTTTTCCTGCTAAGAGCGAAAGGCTATACTGCAAAGAGAGCAACGGATATTATTCATTCAACATATTCCTTTAACTATGGACACAATCTGTGCACTTCAATGGCGACAGCACAGACAGCTGAATGGAACAGGTAATTAATGGAACATCCAGAAATCTGCTTTTTAACTCACAGGCAATCTTAGGTCATCAAAATAATCTGCAAAAAGCTAATTTGAACCAGATAGTGCTCTTGTTCATATAAATGCTTATACACTACATACAGAATTGCGTAAATCTGATCACATATTACAGAAGAATCACTCTAAACTAGATGAGGGAATTGGTGACTTGCCACTTACAATTGGAACTACTTCAACAAACTGAGCATTTAAGAAGCCTAACAATATTCAGTAGAATACAATGATATTCTTTTAGACTTCCCTCAACAAATGAAAGCAGGTAATACAAGGAAAAAGCTAAATATAAAAAATAGATGGCATTGCATACCAGACAAAATTTGATTTTATATGACATGCAGCAGATCCCGAGCACCCTGCAATGTAACAGGACTAATGATACCATATGGCATATGGATACCACCTGATTATAAAGTACATATACGCAATCTGTGGCTATGAATGACTACAGCTATAAAATTACATCAGCTGTAAAGCTGTAAGAAAATACAATATGAATAACAATTGAAAGAAAAAAAAATAAAGCATCTAAACCTTAAGATTGCAACATTTTTTATTTCATACACATTTCTCTGTAACATGTTCTTGTTATGTGAGAAAAATATCAGGAAACAAGGAAAAACTGATGAAACAATTTGTTCACATGAACAGCACCTCAATAAGGCTCTACTTTGTTCTGAATCCTCAGGACTGGGCACACCAGCTCTATCAAAGTTCTGGTTGGGAGGCCACTTTTTTTTTTTTTTTTTTTTTTTTTTTTTTTTTAGTGTAAAGTGTATGAAAGAAAGGGGAGGACCACAATGTAAGAAATTAATGGCATTCTAGACACTACTATTTACTTTCATCCTTCCTATCCATCTGTACGTGCATAATGTCCCACTGCCTCTTTCTTGTTCTTCCCTCTAACCTCACTTCCTGCAGGCTGGTGTCAGTGCAGCTCCTGATCATAAGTCAACAGATACAGTTCTGGCTTTAATGACACTTGTTTGCATTGCGGGGTGTGGTATGGGAGAAGTCAACATAATTTCTTCCTCCTCTATCACAGTCCACAAGGCAAAGTTAGAATTATGCTACAGTTGTAGCACAGAATAGTAAGGAAAGCAAGTTTGCATCTACTTAATTTTCAGTGCTGTTTAAACAAACCCCTTTGAAAATCTGACTCACCTAAAAATACAGATTTGCATCAACAAGAGGAACCCAACCTGCTTAAAAGCCTCCCACTCAGTCCTCATTTGCACTTAAAACATCCAAACTGGATCCAGATTTGAAAAATCTATCTTTTGTAACTAAAACATACCAACTTTACAGACATCGTTTGAACTCTGGCTTAGTTTTCCTGAACTCTGGCTTAGTTTTCCTTCTAGTCAACTTCCTCTTAAGAAGCTACCAGCAAGTCTTATCAATCCTACCAAAAACAGGTCTACATACTCATGAGCTCCATCTTCTGCCTAACAACCTGTGTAGCGTACAAACATAAAGCAATTTTGTAATGCCTTCTCCATCTTTACTTCTATTTATTCCTTAGATTGGAGAAAACGAAAAGAAAAAAAGGCACTAATTGCCTTTTATGCAAAATTAGTTCGTGATTTTTGGCTCATATTTTCTTCTCTTTCCTGCTGATTTAGCTTTCTGGACTCTGTACAAGAGTTCTCTTGCCTACAAAAAGGACCCATTACGGAAACTGCTAACTTCAGATTCCTGTGTTTGAAAGCCTCCCCAGTGCTGCCAAGGTGTTTTATTTACCTGACGTAACTCTAATCCTAACTGTTATTCAAGAATAAAAAATATTTGTTACAGCACTGGAACAAGCGGAGGCACCTCGAAATCAGCCATTTATCTACAACTCCCAAATACCCTCCAATACCTCATATTCATAATAGAGACACACACGTTGGATGTGTAACACTCTGAAAATAAATCCACAAGTCATTTAGGCTCTTCTGGAGCTCAGTTTTTCAGTCTTTACCAGCATGTATGAATGTCAAGAGACCAGTCTCTTTTCCACATTTTTTACAACACACTTTGACAAAATTGAATTAAAAGCAGCAAGCCCATCTCAGCTCCCCTTTCAGCAGTTTATTAATAAAAAAAACTAATAAAGGGAAAGGAGGCAAAGGACTGGGTATGCTATCAGAAACGCCTATCTGTACACTACCTCCGCACCATATGCAGTTTGCCTTCCACAAGCTATGCAGTCACTCCTCCTTGTGGTTCACAATATATTTACAGACATTACAAAACCAACTGTAGACAGGAGTCCTTACGAAGGACTAAAGGATAAATATTTTCATGCCCCAGTCAACTTTTGCTTTTAGTTCATCTTCAACATTATGGAAAGCACTCAGACACATCAGCAAGTACCACCTTAAAAGCATGACTACTATGAAGAAGCAAGACAGCTTAAAAGCCAAAAATGATTATTTAGCCTGAAAGCCTAAAATGAAAAGATAAAAAATGATAGAACAGACAGAGGTCAGCAAAAATTAAGAAAATATCAAAACCAAACCTGGTAGATAAGACTGCAGTCACACTCCCAGTTATTAATAGCTCAATCACCTCACATGAAAAGGAGTAAAGTTCTATGTGGAACCCGTATCTTTTATATTAATTCTTGTATGTCTACAACAACCTACCATAAGCTGTAACAATTCCAGGTATTGCCATGTGACAGACAAAGATGCTTTGTTGCTCTTTGAGTCCACTGCACTAGTGTTAGCACAGAATTTGAAAATGTATAGGCGTTTCAGATAGCATACCCAGTCCTTTGCCTCCTTTCCCTTTATTAGCTTTTTATTAGTATGATTTTAGCAATAGTAATTAATCTCACTAGAATACTGAAATTACCAAGTAATTATCGGCACTAGTATTAATACTAGTGCCATGGAAACTAGAGCACTGTAATTCTATAGACAAGATCTCAGCTCAAAGTTCAGCCACTGCAGTCTCAGTGAATGTAGCAGCTTTTGATGATTACAGATGAAACAGAATTTAGGAGTTAGTGAGTAAAAATATATATAAGCTAAAAGGGCAGTCATTAACAGGGTCACATTTATAACAAGATAGACATAAAGTTAATCTGCAGCATGTCACTAGAATAAATACACATGCTCAAACAAGAATCATGATTTTAGATTTACCCCAAACATAACAAGTATTACGAAATAGGCCCTATACACAAAATGTCCTAAGCCTATTTCAACATCAGGGAAATACAAGCACTACTGCTAAAAGACTTCACAAGAAAGACTAGAATAATTCAAAAGCCACTAACAACTTGACTGAATTCATTTATCATTCATTATCACTCATAAAGAAAAACATAAAAAGACACAAATTTCCCTTTGTGCAGAATTATTCTCAGTATTAAAGCAAAAACAAGAGCAGCAACACCCAAAAGGTGTTAAAAGGAAAGGACAAAACGAAGAATTCCCCAAATAGGAACAGGCTAATTGGGGAATCTCTCTGCTAGGAAAACATGAATTAGGACAGGAGTCTGAAAGTACACAGTCTTGTGCAACTGTACCATCATACTGCCTGTGTACTTACTGGAAACACCAGTTCATTAGACAACACCATCAGGCAAACAAAGAGAAGACAGATGGCTAAAACCCAAACACTTGTATTTGCAACAAAGATGACACTGCATATTGTGAAAATCTTTCCCACTAGTAACAACGAAAACACTAATAAAGACTAATCTAACACGGGAAGTAGGACAACTTATCTTGGGAGGCTATAGAATTTCTTCCACTACAGGTTTTGGACAAATCAGAAGAAGATGTATTCTAACAATCTCGGTGACTTCCCAACAAAGAATTTCTCAAGTTCCCTCCAGGACCTACTTCTATAAATTAAGGGTCATCTTCATCATTCTTGTGACCAGAGAAAAAGCAACCAACTTCCAACAACCAGGCCAGTTATAGTTATATATATGGTCAAATCTATTACAGTTAAGATTAAAGTATTATGTAAAAATGTAATTCTTAGCAGACACAACTGTTAAGTACAGTTGTAGAGTCCTTCTCCAGATATGCAGCAGAGGGCAGCATGCAACCATGAGCTACCCTCCAAGGCTCAAAACTGAAGAGTTTTTTCATTCAGAAGACAGGTAAATACCCTATCTAATTTAAAGGTAAATACATTGATGTCTTTATGAATTATAGTGCTTATATATAACAGGGCACTGCTGTTGAGTAGTACTTGTGAAGCTGAAATTTCTACTAAGTAAACAAACATGGAAAAATGTTAAAATCTCTTAATAAAACATCATTGGTATGAGTAAGCATCTTCTATTTGGATGCCAATTGCATGATGACAAAAAGAAATGTGTAAAATGAAAGTCAGCCCTGCAGGCACATTCCTCTTCTCCTTATCAAAATACATTCCAACTAGTGCTGTTGTCTCCGTTGCAGTTGCAAAATAAATAAATAAAATTATATTTTAAAAGGAATCTCCCAATCATTAGATGCTTCAGCCTGTGAGGCTTTCCTCCACGCTCAGCTACTTAATGTATAACATGCTTGAACAAGGCAAAAACCTGACAACCTTTCTGCTCACAAGCTGTAACTCGCATCTCACAGGCAAGTCTCCACAGGAGAGTGCTACGTGGCAGCTCAGAGGCATACACTGACCTTGGCACTGGAGTGGGGATTTATCTAATATATTTCCCTGACTAAAAAGGGTCCTTTCAATAAAGTTTCAATGTTTTTCAATATTCTTTCCCAACCATGGCTACTTGTCACACTAAGATTTTTCCAGCCTCCCAGACCTGTCCATATGTGCACACTTCTCATCTGATAGCTTTCTTCACAATTTCTGCTCTTGGCACATCCATTAGAATGACAATGGTTAACTACACACACGTACAGCCCGAGCAGCTCCACGAGAGCAAAGAATTGCAATTCCTGACAGAACCTGTACAGGGAAATGAACTGAGATCTTTCGTCATTTAGGAAAAAAAAAAAAAAAAAAGGAATGTAAACTACTTTTGGCATCTGTAATTTGATGAATTTACGCAATTACTACACCAGCTGTACAGCAATAACCTTCATTGTGTGATTAAAGTTCCTTGAAGCTGAGTCGAATCCACAAATAGTGCACTACCTTGCAAAGCTGTGGGTAAGACCAGCTCAATGGAACATCATGAAAATTTTATTTTCAGTGGCAATCACAAAGGCCCTCATAAATAACAGTAAAATGGATGTTTGATTACTAACTAAATTGGGAAAGAATAAAAACAGGGTAAAATGAACAGTGTAGGGCTGTGACAAACAAATATCCTTCAGTAGAAGAGGGTATTGATTCACAAAGGAATAATGTTTATTTTTTCTGCAGTTGCAACTTCCTTACACCAGTGACAGCTTTTTCAAAACCAAATCTAAATATAAACTTCCTCCAAGAACATGCTCAGCAGACAATCAGCCATAAATTTCGCAATTCTTCCACTAATGGATTAAAATGCTTCTCCAAAACTCTCAGGACACAGCAGTACTCATCATCAGCGAGCCAATGAGTATCTCTGCAGCTGTTAGCACACTTTCATAGGAAATATTTTGCCAGGTTTCCATGAATGGGAGAGAGAAATGCATTTTTTTTCATTTTTTTTTCTACCCTGGGAGAGCCTTAATGATTACAGTACATACCTCTCTAAAAGATTCTAAAGAAATTACCTTGGGTAGGAATGGGATGGAAAGCTATATTTAGTTCACATGAATATGATCAAAACAACTCACAAAAGTTCTCTGACACACTCAAAGTTGTCAGCATTTGATCCTTACTCCCCTGCTGAGTTTGTTCTCTGGATCGCAGACTTGGGGCACGGGAGGAACCTGCTGAGACTACCAATGGATCTATTATTTGGCTCATAAAACTTGTAAAAATCTCACAGAATGCACAACGTGCTATTGTGTCTGTAAATCTCTTTCACGACTTAGCAGCCTGACTCAAAGCAGTCTGGCCTGTTTTCCCTTCTACCATAAAAGGGTTTCTTGAAAGAGCCATTTAACTGTGACCATGGTTTCAGCAGCACTGCGAAGACAAAGGAAGGGTTGAAGTCGTATGGACATTTCAGTACTCAGACTCCAGCAAATCAGTACATTTTTTTCCCTTAGAACTTGCTTTGCATAATTAGTTCTCTTTATGTACTGAATGATCTAATACATCAATATTCAAGATGCACGAAACTGCCACTTGTGAGCTTTAATTTTGATTCACGCTTTAGAAACTATAGTGCATCTATAGAAAGCATTCCCTAAAAGAATGTCTTCAGAGGATTAATTCCATAATCACTGCACTCTTGTCTTGTATCTTGAACAGAATAAAACAGAAGGAAAATTGATTTATTTTGCCTTTGCTCTGGCCACAGCAAACACAAGGAACTATTTATTTCACTTCTGATTAGCAGATTCTAGCAAAGAAAGGTTTTTTAAGTTTCCAGTTTCTCTGCCCTTTATGACGATGTCTGCTTGCAGTTGCTGCTGCCATGATCATCACTGAGATATTTCTTTTGCTGTGAAACATCGCAGACTAAGTCAAGAAACCACCATGTTACTTTTCCACATAACTAACTGACTTCTTCCCATCCTATTTACAGTAGCATCCAATTTTTAACAGCCACTGCTCTCCTCACAGCAGGAACACATTCTGAACAAAACATTCAACTTCTTTCTTATGGGACCCGTAACAAACACGTGCAGCATGTTTGCATTCCTGCAGAAAAAGTGCTCATTTGCATCTGTGTAAGATCTCCTCTGTGACCAGCTTCCTTGTTTAAAACTTCCTTTTGAACAAGGTACCCATGTTGAAACGGAAGGAGACGACACACACGTGTGCAGCCTGGCTGTTTGACTGCTTCTAATCGCGCATCTTTCAAAAAAGCCAGGCACTATTAGCACACTGCACTTGGGACTCTTGGGTCGAGTTACCAACGTGCTGACCATCCCGATAGTACTTAAATTTGTACCATGTACTACTTTTAAGATAATGTAGTTTATTCAAGCTAAATTAAGCCCAAGTCTTTCTTCTAAGATGAGACAAGAATCAATAATAAGACTTGGTGTGCAGTTAGCTTGTTCTAGCATTTCCCTTGCTATATACTTCATACATCATAGATGCTTAATATTCAAGTTTATGTGCTTTCGGTTAGTCACTCAAAAATTCTCTGCCTGGAGTCAACACACCTATATTTTCCTGCACATCAGACGCATGAATCTCTCAAAACCTTAATATCCTGAATGAGTAAGAAATGAAAACCAGAAGTGCTCTTGTTGCTTTCTCCCTCTTCTCTTACCATCTCTTCTCCATTTAAAGCTATTTCTTTTTCACTATCACTTAACAGACACCTATCAAAACCCAACCACCCAAGAGGCACCAAGCCCACCTGCTCAGACTAAATTCACACAATTATGTTTCATTTCAGACTTATACAAATCACAGTGTTGGTAAAAACATAGTGAGATGCTACAGAAACCTGTCATTTAAATTTTGAAACTCAAGGAGCTTACTGCTTAGTAGTTTACCCCTGCCTTCGCACTGCCAGCATCATTTACTCAAGGATCTGGAAAATTTAAAAAGGTACATTATAGAAGATAATGAGCACATACTTGATGAACCTTTAGCATCCACTTAGAAATTCCAAGATGCCTTTGTCACTGAGTTCAAGTACATGCTTTACATACACAGCACACTGATAATGAATTATTGACAGTCCTCCTTTATTTGGAGGTTTGATCATTTTGTTTAATAATGCCATATCACTTTATTTAATAATGAAACCAATTTTGTTACCATAAATATCACAGCCAAAAGATTTTGGGAGGTTATATATTGAAAGTAATTTCTGTATATTTTTTGAAGGTGTGATTTAGGAATCCAGCATTACCTCTCCAGAATTCCTACTTTCAGGCCATTAAATTGTGGCTCAAATCAATTCACAGCTCATTAAAGCTAGGGATGCAAATGGAAAAAAAATCTGAAAGAGGACGGTGAGGTGAGGAAGGGGTGTCCCTTGCCTTCTCACCTCCATAAGCCTCTCTTCCCCAGGCTTTCCTCCCTAACATCAAAGTTTTCCTAACTAAGCTTAGCACCACAGTTACTGACTAGAGTCCAAGACATGTTTCTGCTGGAAGAGCTGAAAAGATCAGAAAACACATTTATAAAAGAAAACTTGCTGCAACAAGACAAGACATACATATTGATGAACAGGCAAATGAAAGCGCTGCCTTCTACTTGGCCATATTATTAAAAAACGTGCTCTGTACAGAATAGCACAAGACACAGAGTAAATTAAATTCAGCAATTAACACGTCCTCTGTTGCCTTTGGCATCCCATTCTTCCGGAGGCTCTCAGCTTTCCCTGTCTCAGAAGGTACCCTGCCACGTTGGGCTGGGAGCGAGGCCAGGGCCCTCGCAGGCCACAGCCAGCCAGTGCTCAGAGCGGCTCTCCAACTGCAGCCCGCAGAGTCCTTCAGCAGGCCCTTTTCCATACACCTCCCGGATCTACTCTTCCCCTTCTCTTCTTCCATATCCTAAGTTTAACGTCCAACTTAACCCTAAGCTGAGAGTCCAGCAGAGGACCCCTCCAAATTTCCCCTTGGCATTTCCCTTTGGCAGTCCCCTCTCAACACTGCATTACTGCTGCCCAGTTTACTCCTCATATGAGCCCTGAGCCCTAACCTCTGGCTGCCTGGGCTACGTACACCCACAAAGGAAATTCTAGCAGCAGCTCCCTATTGACTTCGGCATTTCCTCTTCAACCCTTTGCTACTGTCTCTTCTCAGTCTCTTACTTGCCTGAACTCTAACCTAGCGCATAAATATAGACAGTCCACACGAGTAGCTATAGCAGTATTTTCCAGTAAACAATAGTAATGCAGCATACGTCTTTATCAGGTACTTTTCATGGGATTAGAATCTCCCAAAAGGAAGGAAAAAAGCCCAACAATTAAAGAACCCCATTGTAGAGAGACATGATTTATAAGCCAGGTTCTTTCAAGGATTTGTAAAATCTTATTCCCTTAAGTTAACCATGAGGAACAGTACTAATTCAGTGCAAATTACATACACATCACATTGCAAGAGAATCACATCCATGAGGTTTCTTCTTAAGTTCCTGCCAATCCAAGGTTGATTTTTTTTAGTAAAACTTATGAATGCACCAGATTATTTTTTATTTATTCTAAGATTTCTTTCAAAGCTCTCTTGTGCAAATGAAGAGTCAAGAACATACAATTTTGCCAGGATTCCAGATATGTTATATGTTCTATAAAGAGCAAGTAGAAGAACAGAGCAAGTCCCTTGAAGAATAACTAGGATTACTGTCCAATATGCTCAGATTTCTGACTGAATTAGAACAGAGTTTCTGTATGAATGGATGCATTATTAAGGTACAGTATTTTGGATGAGAGCTGAAATAATGGCAGTTTTAGTTAAGAATATTGCTGAAAAGATCATCAAAATGTTAGGTTTAGGTTTGTCTTTTCAAATGGGTCCCTTTACTTTTCCAAAATACACAAACAAGAAATAGAGATTCTTTTATTGTTAACAAAGGCAAGCTAATAGCTAGTCAGCATCTACTTGAAAAGAGGCCTCAATACCAAAATGCAACATATCTCCAAAGCACAATGCCCACAGGTATCACTGAGGCATGCAGAAAATAGCCTGATGCATACAGTTAGCTTCTCTACCAGAATATAGACAGAAGCATTATTTGACCACAAAGGACCAAAAAAGCTGTAGCAACGCTGCTCACATACCCAAAAGAATATCTGGAGGTTAAGATGTGGTACCATACCTTAACATATTCCAGTGTAGGATCCAGGATATTCTGATCTCTGTAAGAAAATGGGACAAAAGAGAAGGAGGACACAGAAAAAGAAAAAAAAAATATTAAGTCCATGTATTTCTTATAATGAATATATGCATTTAAATAGTTCATGATAAAATCCAAGTTTAAAATAGTTCATGTACTATAGCAACATAGTCTATGCTATCTAACTTTTGATGAATACATAAACCTCTAGAAGGTTAGTAGTTAAATCTCTAGCAGTTCATTGGGGAACTAAAATTCACTACAGAGTTTTAAGCAAAGTGAAAACAATCAATCTTATAGAAAATGACATTTACAACAGCTACATACCACCTAAAATATTTCAAGTAAGTTCAAATAAGAAGTAAATATTCATTTTTCTTATAAATAAAGCATAGGTAATTTTACTTCTTGAAAAATAAATACAGTTCTTGTACTCTTTTACAGACTTCTCAAAATTATCATAATTTCAACACGATGGTTATTTTAAAACCAGGCAATCATGTCATTGTTCCATTTTAAAGATAACTGATCTCTTTGCAGGTTTTCTATACCTATCAATGACAAATATTCCCAAAGGCACAAAAGCCTAAGAGAATAGCCATGTGATCAACTATACTTCTTCTGTAAAAAAGGAATAAAAATAAACGTGCGTACAAAGGGTTTTGTACATTTGTTTTTGTTTGAAAAACATCAAGTTAACAGAATTTGTGGCATAGGCCCAGATGTCTTCTACACAATCTAAAATGACATACACTGTGCTGCCTTAATTGCAAACATGCAAGTAACTAACACACCGAAAAGCTTGCAAACTTAAAAAGGGTTCATGGGTTTGATATGGCAACCAAGTTTGTCACACTGCCAACACACATCCCATAAATCTAGAAAAAGAATCTTGCTCAATGAAGCTTGCTATGATGATGTAACATAGGAAACTTAGTAAGTAGCTTCAAATACGCAGAAGTTGGGTTACTAGAATCTACGAACCCAGGATAGAGTCTCTAAGTTCAATGTTGTTATTTAAACATAACTGCTGAAACTACGCTACTGTTTTACACGAGGTCCGCTAACATCATTTCATCTGGCACAAAATAAAGGGGCAAAGCAGAGTCTTCCTGCTTCTATGCCCCATCTCTAAAGATTCTCCTAATGTGATGGTGCTCAGCTGTCCGGATTATGCCATGAGTTGATGTTTCACATTATCGTGATATGTATCATGGGTCAAACTCCACTCACAGTTAAATTAAAAGGAATAATGCCACCAAATCTAGTGCAAATAGAATTTAGTCTATCTGAGGCTTTTCATAGCCAAAATACAAAAAAGGGAAAGGCTGGTAACCATATGCACATAAAATATGTAACAAAGTAACGGAGAAAACAAAGATGAAATTACAGAGGGAAAAGGAAGTTGCTAAAAATAAAAATATTTTCTTTCCTAACAACAAGCAATCTGACTGGAAAAAAAAATCCCATTCTTAAACATGGCCCAACTCTGCTCACGTTCAAACGAACACAGGGAAATCACGGCAATGCTGAATGCTTCTGAAAAACTGCCCAGTTATTCACCCGTCTCTGGGGTGTGAGAGCACTGCAAAGGCCATGGGCTGCATGTCTGACAGCACTGCAAAGGCAGCACACGTGGAAGCAACCTCAGCAACAAGCCTAGCATTTCACTGGCTCACTTAGCCAGTCTGCCCACTTCACCCGTGGCTGCGCGTGGAAACGACACTCCTGCAGAGCAGCCTGGCACAAGAAATGGAGTGAACGGTGTAACAAAGCTCTCCATAGGTACTTACACATTTTCGTATAGTCTGTCCAAGAAGCTGTAACATACCCCGACACTGGAAACCCTGCAACTCTGCCCTAGCACAGGTTATACACAAGGAGATTTGTGCTGTGGTCCTCTTACCATCAGATACCTTCTTCCTATCAGGGCTTCCCCTACACTCCCCACCTTCCCTTCCTGTCTGAGCATTCATCTTTGCACAAATTTTTGAGGTTATTTTCAAGATATGGTTACTTTTAATGGCAGGAAGTAACAAATTGTAAAGATTAATTAATGAATTTTCCTGTAACTCAATTCTACCACAGACTGCCATATTATATGCATAGAAACAGGAGATAAAGCAGTTAGTCCAAATAATGTCAAATAATAAGCAATTAGTCAAAATAATCCACAATGCCAAGATCCTAAAGAAAGATATATATTAGAATTTTCATTTTCATTTTTGCTTCCAAGGTATACCAAAAAAGCTAACTTTTTGTATTAAGTCATCTGCAAAAATACATTTATTTTTGTGTAAGTGCAAGACCATGTGAAAAGTAGTGCCGGCTCTGCGACCTCCCAAACCAACTCGATTGAAGGTTTGTTTCAGTAATTTTAAGTTCTTCATCTTTCATCAGGTATTATTACATTTCTAGTAATGTTAATATTTACCTTCATAATGCAGCTTTCTTTATTTACATTATGTATGAAACAAAGCCTGCACATACGTCAAGCAGTACTGTGTAAATTGTGGGTTCACAGACTAGCTTATATTATACATTTTGGTTTCCTAAAGATCAGGTAGCATCACCTCACGGTTAAAAAAAAAAAAAAAAAATCTCCTTCCAGTATTCTTTGCAGTAAAGCAAAAAAAAATGCACTGATCTGATAACACGTTATTGTACCATGCCCCTCCCCCCCCAACAGTTGAAGTCCTCTATTGATTGTGTGGAAACTGTACCAGAATAAATACTCCTCCAGTAACAGNAAAAAAAAAAAGTCACCACAGTCTTGACCTCCACTACTCTGAGGTTGTTCTGACCAGAAACACATAATTGTGTTTCTAGTGGCATCTGGAAATGCCTCTCTCTCTGCTGGCCAGTCTTGAAGACATAGAAACCTTTAATCTTCTCTTATTAGTCCCTGGAAATTATCTCAACTTCTTCAGCCCAGCTGAAGATTCTTATGAGTACTATATATTTTCGCATGTGTAGGTTTCTTATGGATATTGCCAAGAAAATACACAGAGTTTGGAAAACTGCCATGGAGCTTCAGCAACCCTACAAAAGTATGACAGAAGGACAACAGAAAATGCAGAGCTGCTCCTCTCCCATCAATACAAATCTGCTGCAACCTGAAGAGTTTTGTGTTATACTGGTTGTGAGTGACTGTCCAAGAGCATTCAACTAATACTGTTGAATACCACAAGAACAACTATTCCACTCACAGAAAACATGGACCGCTGAAGCTGAATCAGGTAGGGAAAGGGAACAGAATACGGATGTTATTGCAGGAGATGCTCTTCCACTTCCCTTACCCCTAAGAGGCAGCCAAACATGAGGGAGTAATATAAAAACTACTTTTTGATATTGACAACATCAGTAATTGTAGGTAAAAAGAAAAAAACCTACAAGCAACTGAAAACATACTTCTGGTAAGGACAGACTAAACATATTTCCGAAAACTTTAAAACATGCATTGATTTGAAGACAATGAACAACCAAACATTAAAGTCCAATAAAGAAAACATTGAAGTCTGAGTAACTAGTCATTCTTCTTAAATTCTTGTTAAAGCTATTATGTACTTATACTCCATACTACCACCGAAAAGAGGAAATATAGTGTTCAACTCCAAAAGAAGCTATTCTATTCAGAGGATGCAGAACAGCCAAAAATCTCAGTAACTCAGATATTCTATGCCTTTCTTTTTCTGCACACTCCAAGCTTGGTCTCTTAGCACTCTCTAGCACTTTGCAATAAAGTGCTTTAAGCAGTTATCCCTTAATCTTTAGGTGAGGATTCTAAGAAAGGCTTCTCTTTCTTTCAGTAACTGTAGGTTACCTAGTCTCACCATTGGTGCCACAAAGGATCCCGCAACATTCCCATCTTAATTGACTGAGCCATATGAAGCATCTGCTTGCCTTTGGCATCCTCAGACCTCTCAGTCATGCTTACAAATTAATTGTAATAACTTAAAACAAATTTAACTATAGACATAACAGCATTATCAGAGATGCCCAAATCCTCAACTATCATTCAGCTCCTATGTATGTGCTCTTACCTTGACAGATACTACTGAAGAAGTAGCTCAGAGCGCTACTCCACATTTTTATGAACGAAACATTAAGACACGTTACCAGTCTGCTAACACTTAAATTATAAAAACGTATTTATTTATTTATTATAAAGTGACCTCTGCTGAAGACTTTTTCAAAAGCTCCTCCTTTCTACTACACTATAAGAGTGGCCTTGGGCACAACAGTTGTCTTGACAGTGCCAAGGCTGATGCCTGAGAAACCAGTGAAGATAACACAGGCTCAAACAGAGCCTGAGATGTCACACAGTTCCTCAGACAGACAGAAGTGCTATAAAAAGACCAATTGGGATTCAGTGCTACTTCGTGTCTTTGCAATCTCTTCATCTATGTAGATTTAAGAAATGCACAACTATTCAAGTATGAAGATGCAAGCTGGAACATGCTAGACAGGCAGTATTTATGTAATGCAGATCAATGTTATTTGTACTGTAAACTAGAGTTTAAAAAAAAAACAAAAAAAAAGAAGCTGCTGCCCTCCAGCAGCTTCTACTTCACACACGCTCCAACATTCCTAAGGCCATTGCACCCTCCATCCTCCAGCTGCACATCACTGTGAGCATGACTCATTCAAGCACCAGTGGAAACAAGTGCAAACTGCTATGACTAAGTGGGTAATGACCTGCAGTTCACACCAGGCAGCAGAGACTCTGCAGTAATTAAAACTCAAGAAAAGATACAGTACTACTTTCTCTGAAATTAAATGAAATCTTGACTTGTTCATATTTGTTAGGAGGCCCCGCAGAGATAATGTTGTTAAAACCATTTGCTTTTACCACTTCAACCCTTTCACATCTCTCCACTTGCTTCACTTATACAGTAGTGCTCTCACTACTTTTCATAAGCTCAGACCAGGCATCTCCATTTTCTTCCTTTACATTCTTTAAGACTTTGGGGTCGCAGAGCCAAAACTCTGCTCTTAAAAGCTCTCCATAAATCTTCCTTATACAGGACTGTTGCAATTCTGTAAAAGCAGCAGTTGGGCAGCAAGACTACAGCTTATTCGAAATGGTCATCATTTCTACAAACTTCTTTGTATTTTTTATTTCATCCATTCACTTACACCTTCAGCTGTCTTGTACTTATTCAGGATCCAGCTCAGCAAGGAGAAGGAAGTAAATCTCACACAGCTAAACGTGCGGAGCAGTGGAGATCAGAAAGTAAAAAAGGCACAGAACATCCTAAATGCCCAGATAAACTAATCTGCTCCAGACTAACCCTTTACAGTAGCAATAGAAAGTCCACTGCTGATACTGCTTTATCTGAAATGATGGGAAAAACAGCCAAACACAACAGAAAACATCTGCTGCCTAATATTCAAACTCAGAGGCTAAAGTCTGGCTAAATACAAAACTCTATACACCAATTAAACTGCTCAGAACTACAAAAACTGTATTTATTCTAGCAGCTACAGAAAGATAGTCAGAACTAGTCTATAAACTACATTTTTGTTTACAGTTTGTCACATTTTCACCATTTGGAGCCAGGTTCAGTCAGCACTGGAGGAGTTGTAACTCCTGGGCTGCTCATTGCCACAGATAAAGAATCATTGAACCAAACCCCAAACCCTGCTGTCTCCCTTCCCCTATCTTCTCCCCTATTCCCCATATACACAGACACGCCAATATTTCTTTCTCTTTTGCCTAAAATATGTTTAAAACAATGTTAAGTACTAATTGTACATATTTGAGACTAGGGCACATTTAAACACTAGCACCTTATCTATCTGAAAAAAAGAGAAAAGGATGACTTTGCAGCCAAGTCAGGAATAGTCAGGAATTTACATAGCTTGAAAATGCAGAATGAAGACAGCTGTTGAGAGGAAAAGGTGAAGATTATAGTTCTGTAGCTACAATTCCATACTTCTAAATAGACAGAAAGCTAAACAAGAAACTTTCGAAATAGGAAAAATGATTCTGACCAGCTGCTGTGTCAGAACTTCTCAAAAACTGTATTATAACAGAACACCTAGGGCATTACTCATAATTCAGAGAAATGGGAAAAGTATTTTGAGTTCAAGCCAGTGCCAATGCCACCGCCCTACTGTTTATCAGTGAGTCTAATTTGAAAAGTCAGTATAGACAAAGAATGGAATTTCAACCAAAACCTGCCTTTGCAAGCGTGAGGAGATGAAATGGCTACTGAAAAGACAGCAAGACTTAAATGCAAGACTTAATATGGCATAAATTCACAACTACCCTACAGAACTGGAAATAGACAGTGTAAATTAATGTCAACTTTGTTTGAAGGTTTTAATTAGTATGAAAAGCGGCAGTGATAGTTTCTGGCAGATGGTGTTTCAGCACTTCCTGGGGGAGGCTCAGCAGAGAGAGGAGAGTCGTTTAATGCAAACGTGTGACCAATCGGTTACTCCTAAAATATCCAAAGCTCTGCTCTACAGATAGTGCCATACTACACACACATGCAGGCAAGGACAAAGCTAACTTTATTTTTTTTTTTCCTTTCCCAGCAAATGTTGCATTTCTCACAGGTATTCTTTTATCCATCAATTATGTTTAGTAAAAAGGCCTGATTTTTAATCACATGCGGCACTATAGGCACTAAACAGGCATACACACATAGAACTTCAAAGCTCTTATAGCATCTCACTAGCAGCACTTACACTGTAACCAAAATATTACAGTTTTATCAAAAATCAAATAAGGTAAAATGCACTTCATTACAAAATTAGCACCAACTGATTTCAATGCAGACGTCAGCATTACCATGTATACCTTACTAGTTAGAGCTGAATGCTTACCAGTCATATTAGACTTGCTCCCGTATTTTTTTTTTTAGCATGCCCTGTCAGATATACTAATAAAAGCTACAAAGCCACCTCAAGGAGATTCAAGAAGTGACATATTCGCTGACTGCCAAGTTTGTAGTGTCTGCCATTCTACTACAACTGAGCTGTCAGATCATGAAGCAGAAGATGCAAAGATTCACAGTGAAATTTAACAAAAGCAGAAGTCAGAAGTTGTCACCATAGCACTGCTTGGGTGTTTTAGCAAAACTACTGGAAGATCATGCACAAAAACACCACTTGCTACCATGAGTCAACAAGCTGCACTAACAGCATTCTTTGTATCTTATTTCAAAACTGGGGTGTTTCCATTCTGCTCAAGCAGAATTCCTGATTCTTCCCCCGTAAGCATTCTGTTCCTACTCTTACGCCTTGTACCTAAAATTTGGTCTCTCAAGAAGGGCAAATACGTCTTGAAAATCACATTTAGTAATGGCTCTTGAGAAGACGCATGATAAAACCTCACTGTCTACTGCCGTATTCTTCTTATGGTAGCAGCCCTGACTTCTCATATTCTCTTAAAGTCCGTAAAGCCAAAGAAGCAAATTATGTTCAAAAGCTGGTTCCCATTGCAGGAAGCAGGCATATCTCGTAAGCCAGTGACACAGAGGAATACTGAATACACTAACGTCCTTTCTTCTTACACAACTAGAGTGGAAAATAGAGAAGAAAGCTTGACTGCATTTGCTACTAGCAAAAAAATAAAAAATCTGCAGACGCAACCCCTTGTAATTTAGAATCGTCCTTTCCTCACAAGGTTTGAAAATAAAGCAAATCTTCTTATGAAGGACACAGCAAAACTATAAATACTAATTCAGAAGTTCTCACTTGGTTAACTTTTCTCAAACTCTTGTTACCCAGGCAGCCTAGCACTCTCCCTCTTATTTTTATTCCTTTAACTGATCCACTGTATCAAACCACATTTTTCTTGTGTCAGCTGGAACAATTTTCCATTTTATAGACCAAAATATCAGAACAAAGACATTTCCGAAGTTCATTTCTGTCATCAATGAATTATCAGTGATAATAAGAGATTCACAAAAGAAAAGCTAAGTATGAGTGTGGATTTCTTTCTCAAGAGTCATGGACATTATAACCTAGAAGTCAAATGAGAATTACTAACGGCATCATTTGCCATTGGCTCAGTCAACCTTAGGTTCCACAGGGTCTTGAAGAACTACACAGATGTCAAAAGACCCAAAATTCAAATCCCTACATTCCACAGAAACAACTGTATAGAATGGATATTTTAAACAGGCATGAGTACTTAACAGCCCATATACCGACTGATCTTCTTGCATAAAGAAAATGATTTTGAAGTCTGAACTAGTCAATAAGCTAAAAGGGGGAGGGGAGCAAGGGAGGAGAAGAAAAGTAGAAAAAAGAAACAGAATTCCCAAAACCCATACTTTTTTTTCACCCCTGTTTTTCCCCAACTATCATACAGGCTCCTTGTCACAACTGTTTCTGAGTTTGGCTTTTTCCATGAAGAACTAGACTGAGCATTAGAAAGAGGAATAATAAAAAATAAATTAATTAATTAATTAATCAAATTCCATTAGCGTGCAAAGTTATACTAAAGAGCTGAGACTGTAACTGAACATTTAAAAACATATCTAAATTAAGGTTTTACAAAGTACCTGATGTGGAGTTTGTTGCTCTGCCCATCTTGTAGAGGATGCTCTTCTATGGCATCCTGTACGAAAGATGGTTGTTGCCTCTGTGTCCTGGTGTAAGGCAGTGTTCCCGAGTGGCTAAACATGTCACAGGATCTAATGGGAATTGTTGCCTTCTTCTTCCTTGGGAGAGTGCCATGGATAGAGATGTCTTGAAAGGAATCTGCACGATGCTCAGCCAGGGAGGGTTTGCTGGTCAAAAGGTCCATGGAAGAAGCTAATGAGAACTGATGGTTCACTGGGACATTTCTGTGAAGACTTGCAAATTTCCCTGCAGCTATCATTCTTGGTTCTGGGAAAGGAAAAAAAAAGGCACATCAATCAAAGTCCCTATTTAAATGGAAATTAAGCAGCATAACTAATGAAAGCACCTAGAATTGAACTTCCACTTTGTTTCTTTTAAGGCAGTCAAATACTTCAACATGCAGCCTGTATTACAAACCAATCATGTTACTTGTAATCACACATTTCACACACGTGTATATAAACTTCCAAACATTCGAAGAGACACAAGAAAAAAGCTGCTCATTTGAGCACAAATGGAAATATAAGCCTCCAGCCCCTGTCCATTTTTTATCTTAAAAAATGTAAAATTCTTTGCTTCGTTACAGATGTAGTTTGAGGTCTTCATGTTCAAGCCAATCATTAACAAAAAAAAAAAAAAAGAAAAAGGTTTTAAACACATTTGGACAAAAATAAGAGAGGGACTCTACAGCTCAACTTGTAAGAATACATTTCTAAGTCCAATAGCTGGTACTGCTGATGGAAAAATCTGTCTCTGAAGAGTCTTGTTCAAGTAGAAAATCCGGCAGAGAAATGGTTACATATTTCTGACAGGCTATAAACTAAAAGGCTCTGACCAAGAGATAAGGGCAGGAGCAGATGACTGGAATTCTCTTCTGCTGCATGCCCAGCCTGCTGAGGGAAATCCCTGCTGATGCTGGAGATTTGCATAGCTGTCCATCTCTTACACTATCCATTACAGCCTGCTGTACGGTACAGGGTTTTCTATTACCGTGAACAAAATTTGGTGAGGCAAACACTTCAGGCACAGATCCCAGTTCTGTTCCTCAAAAAGAAAAAGCTGCCTTGCGCTTGCTCCATGTTATATAAGGCAGACATGTCTTACCCTATCCAGTCATATTAGTCTGCTAAAGCTGTTTTTTTCTCCAACAGACCTGGGGTCCACCAGTCTTACCTTATTGGACCCACGTGGTTGTCCACCAGGTGTCTCCTATGAAAACTGGAAAAAACACAAGCACAGCAACGACTCACATGCAATCGGAAAAGACTCTGTAAATAGCAGCTCTCGACAGAGAATCTGCTCAGACTTTGGGCAAGTTTCTTGCTGAAAAACAACAGTAGCATCCTGAAAGGCCATCTGCTCCCGCTGCACAAGAGTTACTGGGGTCTGGGGGAACACAGAGGTGCTGCGGTGATAGCAGTGCTGGCTCTGCAGTCCTCCCCTACCCCTTCTCTAGCCTCAGCATCACAGTGTGATCAAAGTGTGGCTGCGCTAAAAGCCCCGTTAGTTCAACTCAAAGGTTATCCTAAAAGTCTTAATTTTAGAAGAACACTAAGGCTGAGCTCAAATTCACAGAAAATTTCTAACTTCTATCAGCTGCCTTACAGAGAAATTCACAGGCAGGGTAAGTTGTCCCAGACTTTCATAACAAACACCTTCCCACCTCTCCCTTATTCCAGGTCTTACAATAAATACTCATTAAGTACAGATGATTACGACCCTTTTAATATTAAATTTGCCAAGGCTCTGAGCACAACTACACTATAGCAGAAAAGCTTTTGGAACTAGCATCTCTTTTAGCCCTGTCACATGGCATTATAGCAACCCAGTAGGTTTCTAATCCAAAATTCTGAGAATTTTCATGAAATAAACAATGATTCTTCTAAGTACAGCAATTTGCTTTTAACCGCCCCTCCTAAAAAGCCTTTCTTAAAAAAATAAAACCCCAAACCGTTTGTCTTAATAGTTATATCTTAATCATCACACCTTTCAAGTCCCCCTCTTTCAATAACATTACACAATTCATAAATTCAACACCCAATCTTTACATTCAAACTTGAGTTTTGAGTCCCCAAATTAGAGTCCACATTTCATAAGAAATCTTCACAAATCAAGCACTTGCAAGACACTTGGCCACAATTATGTGCATAAAGAAGCTCTGACAGTATTTCAAGCTCTCCTCAGAACCACTCCAAAGGAGTCCAGTCTGCAAACTTCTACCTGTATATTTATCTGCTTACCTCTTTGCTTATCTACCAAGAATTTCTGGTAAATACAAACCAAGAACTAAAACAATCAGCTCAGTAACAAATGTCTTGCTGAAATTTCCATGCTTTTTTTTTTTTTCTTGTATTAAATGTAAACACTGCAAAGTAGTGAGCTGAAGCTGAAGATTCTGGAATGTCTCAAATATTTTAGGGTATGATTCAAGGAATGTTTGACTTTACTACAGATAGACACCTGATAATTTTACTCCCCGGAAACAGTACTCTCTGAACCTTTGTCACTGTGCAATCAACAGTAGGCATGGTAGGAATTATACCAGAAGAGTAGCAGCAAGAAGAGATGAAATTCAGTTTTACACATTCCTTTGTGCCAAAATGTAGCACCTTACAGAAACGAGAGCTTTAGAAGCCAAACAAGTTTCCTCTGAATAGACGCTAACAAGACTAATTCAGGTCAATGTATTGTTAAAAATGCTATGTGATTTTGTATTTTCATATATAATGTCATTTTTTCTTCTTCAGTCTACAACTGGAGAAAGTATAAGGGAAGGAAACTAGCAGGAGTCTGATTCTGAATTGAGAGAAATGAGAGGCATGAAGGGTTGCAGATAGTTTTGGACATGTCCTGTTTGTTACGAATGGGGGTAAGCAAATACAAATCAAGGTGTTTAACCTCACTATCAGTTTTAGGAAATACATTAGACTGGAAACAAATAGGTATCTGTCAGGTAAGACCACATAGGTATCAGACTATAATTGCAGGGGCAGGGGGGTCTCTTCACATCATTATTTAAGGCTTAAAAGAACCATATGAACAATAAAACAAATGACTTCTGCATTTGTTTGACTTTTCCATCTATGCCTTTTTGGTTTGTGGACACAAACACAAGCTTTCTGGCTCGGCTGGGCATCATGAGAACTTTCTGAAGCAGTTCACAGAGCCTGACAAAATGTTCTGAGGCTTTATTTAATGTGATAGAAGATTAAGCGGCACTTCCACACCAGAAATTAACTAGTGGTGATGGCTGTGATATTGTTGTTTCAATACACTGCAGAGAAGAAACAATGGAAAAGGGTATCTTCAGTCTGGACTCAGAGATTCATGAATGACTAATAAACCGGCCAAGTTTTTCTTATAAAAAGAAACAAAAAAGCAATCAGATTCTCAAGCTATCACAATTATTTCTAAAACACTTTTAGATATTAAATGATTCTCTCAAAGTCTTATTGATGTAACAGGGAGCAGGATTTCTCTGACTTTGGATCAGCTCTCTGAAGTCCATACATGGTGTTACCATACCATCACCAGCGGTATGGCACTACTTCCAGTCTCACCAGTTCTTTACCTATTGATCACATCCAACTGACAAAAAACCTATGTTCTCAGGTCTTGACTCCATGGGATGGAGTCAACTTCTGTAAAAACAATTATTTTCAATGCAGTAAAGTCCCTCACCTCCTTCCTCCCCCACAATAGTGAATTTGGAAAAGCTGGGCATATGTAACTTGTTTTCTTCCTTTTCATTTCCTTGGCACAATTACCTGCATTAAGTACGCACATGTTGGCAATAACGGAAGTGGTCAACCAGTGGTCAACCAGTGGGCAAGAATTCTGGCAGGTCAACCTCAGGATACAAATCAGACTGATTTTCTGAGCTCTTTTTTTTTCCCCCGTCTCCTATGTGGTAGGATGGTTTAAAGAAATAGAAAAACAAAGCAAAACAAAAAGCAACAAATGACTAAAAAGCCATGAAGATCACATATTATAAAAAGGAATACAGTTAAAACTAAAGCCACTATAAATGTATGCAGTCAGATTTCACGTCAATTGCTTACCTAGAAGTACCACAGAGTCTTTCTCATTAAAAGAAGTGGATTCCTGTTCCAAAATAGCTTAGGTGAAACATTCTGCAACCTGCATTTTCTGCTGGTTTGTTACAGAACAAACTGACGCAGTGGCTGCTATACCAAACAGGTCACAGGACTTTGAGAAGAATATTAAGGTTCAAGAATCTACAGCTTGTTACGATAAGGAGAAATAGATTGCGAAAGCATATATGGGAGTTCAAAGCCTTTCAACTTGTATCAGAAGAAATGTAAATCTGTCAAACATCAAAAAAAATGCAAAATTACAGACGGATCAGTGCTTTCCAAGGATCTTGAAGAGCTGTCAAACTATTCTTGCTCTTTCTGCTTATACGAGTGAGATATACATACACAGAGACTCATGAACCCCATCCATGCACCTTTGAGCCATAATCTGACAGTCTATTTAAAATGTTAGTTACAATTATTCTCAGGGAACAGAAAACACAGAGACCAGGATAAATTATCTTCACGAATTTTCTCATTTTCAAGATGAACGAAACCAATAAATCACATACTTCCTTTTTACTTGTAGAACTCCTTGAGATTCACAAAGATCACCATGAAAGAATAACCACAAAAAAAGGATTCAATAATAAACAAGTAGAGACCTCATTAGGCTTATACTACAAAATTAAGTAAGAAACTAAACCGCCCACCAGTTTAGCTCAGTAATCCTGAATAGTACGAAGCCTTGACTTGAAATAAACACTCTCTCCCCTCTCTGCCAGTAGAAATAAACAGATAACTTCATCAAGGCTAAAGTCAAATCTACACATTTTTCAGCTAACGATTCAAAATACAAGCTTTGTTCTTCCACCAGCATAGGAAGTCATTTATTGTTTTGCTTGCTGCTCTGTCCCCGTGGTTTTACTCCAAAAGAATAATCCTACAATGACTCCAAATGAACTCTTTCAAAGATATTCTCAGCAGCAAGAGTGTTACGTATTATTTGAAATTATCAATTGATTTATGTTCGGTAACAGTTCTGTATATGTTTCTCTTTAAGTAACAAAAATAAAAAGTAAAAACAATACATTTCCTTTCTGTCTACCCAGCGAAACATCTCAGTATCTGGAGCACAACGATGCTCTATACGTATAGACTATTTGGGAAGTTTCCACGGGACTCACTCCTACGAAGCCTCAGCTCAACTATCGCAGAGGATCAAGCACCTCAGCAGCCAGAGCTCCGGCTAGGACATTCCCAGGGCCCGCTCCCCAAGCGTCGCCTGGTCGGGGCTCTGCCCGCCGCCCCGGCCCCCGAGAGGGCAACGCGGCCCCCACAGCTACTGGCCCGACTGCTACTGCTCCTTGCCGACTCTGGTGGGGGATTAGCTCAAAGTTTGGCCTCGGCCAAACGACTTCCTGGCAGCGAGTCTGTCGCGCTGCCCCGGGGCTGCACAGAGCTGCGGGCGGCTGTGCCGGCGGGAGCCGGCCGGGGAGCGACGAAGGGAAGCAGAGAGGACGGCGGAAGCCGGGCCCGCAGCAGCAGCGCTCGATCCCCAGGAAATTCCCTGGCGAGCTTGGGGAGCGCCCGAGGTGCCGCCGCGGTCCCGAGGACAAGCCCTTCGCCGTAGCTGAAGTGAAACTGCTCCAGCGGAGCCTGCGCGCGCCTCAGCGCGGAGCTCGCTCACGCCGCCGGTGAAAATACAGGTCGCTGTTTAAGCGCCGGGCACAGACCTGATTCCGTGGCTCTGCCGCACGACTCGAACCCTGCGCCGCCTCTGAAGCCGTCGCTGGCGCAGGAGCTGAGGCAGCGCTGCGCCGCAGGCGCTGTGAGCGCGGAGCCAGCCCCGCGCGCCCAGTTATAACTGTGACCCCTCCCTCCGCGCTGCGCGCTCGAGCCCGCCGCGCGAGGCATTTACATACAGTGACCTCGCGCTGCCCTTTCCCAGCCCTCGGAGACCTTTACTTCCATAAGTTCTCTCCTTAAATTAGCACTGACGTTAAAATTAACCATTTCCAAAAACCCACCCTCTTCATGGACCAGCCAGGATATATTACATATGTTACACACATAATGAACTTACATTAGTGGCCTTCCCCTCTTCCCACCCAGTGAAATGAGGTCATTTGTGTAACAGGTTGGTAGTGTAAAAATCATTTTCTAAAGCGAGGATTCAGACTGGGAGCTGTGAACACAAGAGCCTCTCTCACAACAAGAAATGCTGAGTACTCCATACACTATCTACAAGAACATGGGCAGACACTACAGCGAGGAATGTGCAGCCTTCCCACTTTAGCAACTACTCCTCTGAGACATAGATTCAAACCATCCTTCTCCTTTCTTAAGACCCTTTTACTGCTCATTTCAAGCAGATGTGGCCTGAGCACATTTCACAGGCTGTTGTTCACCTGCTGAATGCATCTCAGGGTCACCCTCAGAGCCCAAGCAAAGTTCTCGCTGGCAGACGCTAACTGAGCAGCGGTCGCTTTGCCTTTGCGCCTGGCCCTGGGAATCAGGCAGCCAGAGCCAGCTCTTTGCTGCTAACATGCTGCAAAGATCTTTTGTTTATGAAACTGTTTTCAAAGTCAGGTAATATCTATTCCTTTGACTCCTTCCTCCCATTCCTCCCACAACTAGTGTTAGTGAGTCTTTTGTGTCCAGTTCATAGGTTGCTGATGTTGTGGTCCTACCTTGTATAAAAGACAAGGGTCGTGAAGGAGCAGATTATTCATCTTCCAAGACCTCAGTGTATTATCAAGCTAATCAAAAACAAATGAAACTGTGGTATTCTCATGCCAAAATAGCTAAACTGCATGTGATAGTGACAACAGCAGAATTAAAATTCCAAACAGCAACCTAACATAGGTGAAATCACTTTTTGTAGTTTGTTTTCACTGAGAATATTGAATTTTGCAGTCTGAGCTATCAAAAATCAGACTGAATGTTATACATACATATTCTTCCAGTAGAATGAAATAAAAAAATGTAAAAAAAGACCACTGGAGCTTGTTCTCAAGTGTAGCTGGGGCTTAAGGAATCTCTAGTTCACAAAGATTCTTTAGCCAATATGCACATTACAGAAGTAGTTATTAAGAAAGTTCTTTAAAGAGTGAGAGCTGTCATAGATATGAGCAGATTCTTTCTAAAAGAAATCTCAAGTCAGGCGAAGTTTACTGAAGTTAAGAGAGAAAATAATAAACATAGCTCACACTTAGCATTTCTCAGCTGTGTTTTTATTTCCTCCCTCCCTCTAGCAATCCCATTTTGGACTCCTAACATACAGACAGGAGCAGTAGGAAAACATTATCATTCTTGGCACTTTTACAAAAGCTACTTTCAAGACAGGAAAGGTTCAGGTAAATGTGAAAGGCAACAATTTCCCAAAGGATTCACTGGTGGTAGGACCTAACACACCACTTGCGGCACGCTGAGGGACACGGCCACATTGCGGTAACTTCTTTCCTCAAACACAGAAAATTGTAACATCACACTGACATTGCCCAATACCTCCTAGTGATGATCTCAAACCAGTTTTACATAAAATGAGGCCTAAACCCATGACAAACTCACTTAATCATTTTCAGTTTTCCGGGTGCAATGATATTTGAGCTACTGATGAACCTGGAAAACAGGCAAATCTTGAACGGCTTGAGAGCACTCTGCAGTATCTTTTGTCATTGTCTGTCATGCAAAATCAGGTAAGCAGAGAGGATGGCTAATGAGAGGTTAAGAGAAGTGCTTTAGGTACAGTGACAGATTCCATAATTTAATGGTCACCAGGTACAGCCTACAGCGATTTCCTGTAGGATTTTTCACAATCTTTCTCCAAAATATACTCGGTGGAAGGGGAAAATGAGGGAAATCAGAGAGGAAAGGGAACCAACAGACTAATCCTGCCCTGGGCACCAAAATGTCTCATTAATAAGTTCTGTGCAAGAAAACAGGATGAGAAGACACAACAGTTGTCATACCAGTCAACTTACAGTTTTGATGCTCTGACTTGCTTACTTCCTACATCATATATATAATGTACATCACAATGGTAGAGATTTTCACATAAAAGAATGTGCAAATATTTCATCAGCTAATCAATAGGAAGATGTTACAGAAGTCCACACTATTTTTTTCCCTACTGTATGAAGGAAAATTACTTGCTTTCCTGTCTAAACAATATATATCAGAGTTTAGGTAAAAACATCTAAAACCATGCTAAAAATTCAGATCCATTTTGGCACATAAGACATTCCCTACTGACTGATTTAAAAAAATGTTCAGACAGTGTTATTACACAGGAAAAAATGCCACATTTCATTGTCATGTTTTTATGAATAAGAACTAGAAAAGGAGCACTAATTTCCTTAGTTACATGACTGGGTGCTAAGTAATCGAACTGGTAGCTGGGCAGTCCTAAATAAACTGTGACCACTCTTGAATGAGTCACCACATCCTCTTCCTAATGGTTTTATTCTGTCTTTAGATGTAATGAAAGTTTGTCTTCTCTATTACAATTTACATAACACATTCTTGTGCCCACTTTATATGAAACACTTCTATTGGCAATTTGCCTGTAATCTCTAAGAATGAGGAACTCACAGGACTGCCTACACTAGGTAAGTACCTTAGTTAATTTGTCAGTTACTTTGAATTAGATTAGATTCCTTTTTGTAAGATTTTTGGTGTTTTAATATTCGATTAAATCTACTTTTGGAAATGTATGTATTAACATGTGGGATAAAATCTGGAAGCACCTATCTCCTGAAACAACTGCAGTACCTTTGCCAAGCCTTCAAACAGGCATCTGTTGCCAACCTGCCATTCACCTTAATCATCTTTTTATCTATTTAGCATCGAGCTGTCTACCTCCTCACCATAAAAACGTTAATGGTGAAGTGCTGTCCTGCGTGACATCATCCCAGGGAAGCTAGGAACCCGTGACTGTGCTGCCAATCCCCGCTCACGTAGCCCACGCTGCCACAGCCTTGTTTGGTCATCCTCGGCTTCCGCCGTGTGCAGGGCAGGAGTGTGCACAGGTGCGCCTTTCCACCTACTGCAAAGCAGCTGTCTGAACAGGGGAATGAAAGGAACATAACTGGGACTCCAGACAGTGCCAAGACTTTATATTGCTTTATACTGCTGCTTGTTGTAGCTTGCATACGTTAATCACGTTAAGAACTGAATGCTTGCCAATTCTTGGGGGAGCATTTTCAAAAGGGACCTGGCTCACAGTAACGAAAGAGAGGAGGGGATGAAACAAGAGAGTTCATGAGAATTTTTCAGTTTGACCTTAAACTACAAAATTCCAGTCTTCCAAAAATAGCTGGGAGGAAATCCATCTACTTTAAAAGCACTGCTGTGCAGCTGGAATGATAAAATGCAGAAGTAACTATACCAAGATTACAACATGGTATGCAAGAATTGCTCACACAGCAGCACAGATTTCCTAAAACACAAAAGCCAAAGCAAGTTTTTACTGTAGACTTGTCTTAGAAGAGAAAGAACCCAAACAAAATGCTACATTCTCTTAACTCCCACAGACGCCCTATGGACAAAGTTATGCTCAGTATAAGTGCTGGTTAGGAAATCAAATTTATTCACTGATAATTTTCAAGTTAATGGAAAAAAAATCGAGTCAGATTGGAATGAGAAGCCCAAAATTGAGTTCTCGGAACCCCACAATATTTCATTTGGAAACTACAAGCAGCAGCGACTGAGCTTTCTAAGATTCCCCTTAGTTGGTAACTGAAATGGACAAATTTGGCCAATAGCTCTCTAGGTTTCCAGGGTAAACCTACCAATATCCAGTCTTGCTCTTTGGCCTGTTCTAGGCCTGGAGATCTATATGGATCCCCAAACAGCTATCTACTAACGAGTCAGCTGAGAAGCCGTATGATCTACAGCCTCAGAAGTTTTGTAACGAGAAATGTCTCACTGCTGACGGTCCTGGAAATAATGCTGTATTAAAACAGGAGAATCAGAGAAGTTATATAGCCCTTAGCTGATCTGGTAAAAAAAATGGAGCATGAACATGCTGTGACTTGCTGGAGTTTTGGGCTACAGCACATTCATTTCTTGTGGACCTAGCACTCAGTTTGTATCATACTACATGTCTGATCCTCATTCCTTACTGGCTAAAAGCTTCAGTTTTGAAAAATCAGTATTTTTCAATAGGAAGTGGTTTACTGTTAAACTCCTCTAATCCGCAGCTCACTCTGAGGGCGAGTCTCAAGTCAGAAAGAAACTGGAAAAAAATTTCACTGCAGTTCTCAAAAGTTGGTAGAACCACTTACTGCAGAGGTCCACATATCCCGAGTCAGCTAGTACTGGCCACTGCCGGCACCAAAACATTGAATGAAAAACAGCCCTTGCGTGATACAGCGCAAAAAAACATCTTTAACAACTCCCAATTAGTAATCCACTTTACATTAGAAAAAAAAACTATTATTGCACATAATTTGCGACAATAACATGTCATCCAATTCCCAATATTCAAATAGGTACAGAAAACCGTATCAAACAATTTGTGCTGGCATGGATTACGCAGCCATTTTTCAAAAGTGTGATTAACACTGTTCTAACTGCACTAAAACCAGTTTTCTTTTATTGACTAGTTTTGGTAAATGATATAGCAAACCAGGAGATAAGACCAGGAGGATAAACCAGGAGTTTTATGGTAAATCATAAAACCATTCTCCTCCTTGTCTTATCTTCTGGTTTATTATATCATTTACCAGTCATTTTCCTCTGTTTTCTAGGAGTGGAAGACTCATATTCCTATTAAGGTAAGATGTTCTTGTAAACTTCTTTTTTTCCATGTTTCTGTAAAAAGTTGCAAATACAAGCAAATTAACAGCCTCTCTTTGCATGCGACAGACTTTGATGAGTTCTTCAACCAGAATAAACTGATGCAGAGAAAGGATAAACAGAAAGCCAGAAAGTGATAATAAATTGAACTGGAAATTTCTATGGATTAAATGTTACAAAGTTGAAAACACACAAATCCAACTGTACCAACATCTACATTTCTGAGTTCCTCAAAAAAGAAATGGCAAACTCCTTCCAATCTTTCTGTCTCTCAGTGGGAACAAGACAGACCACACAGGCAGCAAGCAATGTGTTACACAGAGGAAACGGTTCAAAGCAGCAGCCTTTTCTCCATCTATTGGCAAGGCTACCAGCACACTTTAGCACTCATCTGCAATCTACCAAGTTGACACTACATACCAGCACTCCACAGCATTCTGGTTGAGTTTGGAAAGTTTTAAAGCAAAGCAAAAGAAGACACTGAGCAAAAGGGCTGTAACTGACAGTGCAAGATACCTGGACATGAGGAGGCAAAACCATTTTTGCTAATTATGGATGGACTTTTCTCTGCCTCTTATATTTATATTGTTGTAAGCACAGAAGGGGGCTCACTCAGTTATCTTCCTTCTTAATAGACACATCTTAAGTCTTCTGTATCATTAAGAGGGTGAAGACACACATGGCAGGAAAGAACACTTCACAGTTAATTTTAATTAAATTTCCCTGCAGCAGGGCAAGAAACACAACATCTGAAAAAACTGTTATATAACAATTTAAATATAAAATCTCTTTTCCCCATCAAAAGCACAAAGTTACAGAATATCAATATACATTTCACCTAATTCAGGTTTTGCATATTATTTTATATTCACTCACAGTAATGGGCATCGTGACAATGTTTATATTTTATTTAAATCCATTAAGCTGGCCTTCTCTACCTAATAAAAGATATGAATTTTAACCCTATTAAAACTGCAATCTCTCTCTACAGAAATACAGTACAAATACAAGCTAAAAAGGCAAGATTCTTAATCTTATTAGCCTCTCAAAAAAAAAAAATTATTTTATAGATACACTCCAAGATCTTGTTTATCAAAAGATTTATCAAAATAATGTTAAGCCATAAAATGTTATTAATCAGAATTCAGATCAGCAAGAAAAGGTAGTGGAAAGGCAGAGTCCCAGCCCTTGGAATGTCTCATAAGGAAACTTCTCATCACTTGACTTTTTATATATCTTTCCACTCACAACTCAACCAACAATGCCCACAAGAATACCTCACATACTTATGAGCACACACAAACATTTTAACCATCAAATAACACAAAACTTTCTATAAATAATTCTATCTTCAAATTCATGAAGATACAGGAACAAAATATATCTTCAAAATGTGGCAAAACCCAGGCTTTTTTAAGATAATATCAAAATAAACATTTTTATTAGTATAGTTACATTAACCTCACTTACTGACATTTCTACATTTTCTATACTGAAGCATCTGGAATCTGGTGTCGTTCCTCAACGCACCTGAAGGAGGATTTATTCTTTTACTGATATTTATAACAAACCACAATTAAACCACACTTATAAAGACTGTAGTTCCACATTGTAATAGAACTAAATATCACTTTGTCCCAAGTCCACCTAATGTCAAACGCCGCTCTCGCTTTATCTGGGGATTCTGGAAAAGGACAGTTCATTTCCTGAGCACTACTCAGCTTCTGAGCTACGGCTTTGCTTTGTCATTCTTGAAGTCCTCATAGCTACAGGACAGAGTCCTCTGGAAAGAAAGAACTGTTTGTGTAACACAGGAGTCGGAGAAATACAGCGATACAGAAGGAACTGTTAGGAGCCCAGGCAGGCTCCACCCCCCGCAAATTTCCTGCAGAGGAAGCTGAGCTGTACCTCCCAAAGCAGTCACCACGTGCCCTGAAAACGTGAACTGGTGAGCAGTACACCAGCACCCAGAATGTGCTGCAGTGCATATAAAAAGCCAAGATAGAAGCAAAAGGACTATGGAAAGCGTATTTACAGCTCTCAACATGCATACCTATTGTAACTTAATTTTTGTTAGATTAAATGCTTACAGACTCTTCCATAGCAAAGCATCACTATGGGTTGGTGTGCCCCTTTACGTTGCATTTGACATTTACTTTGGCACTCCCCAATACAGGATTCTGGATTTAAGTAATGTTCAGTTTCCCACAGGATTCTGGATTTAAGTAACATTCAGTTTCCCACTGCACCTTGCCATTTTGTGGCTTTATGTTCATGAAATTGTGTTAGAAAGTGTGCTCATAACTGATCCTTTCTGCATTAAAGATTTTAGAAAAACAAAAAAAAAAAAACAAAACAGACACCTGCATAAGGTGATTAAACTGGACTAAAGTTACTTCCTGAATTTACCAGTCTCTCTCTAATGACTGCAAGCAGCAGTGAGTGACTTGCCTCCCAATACAGCACCTTGGGCTGTGGGCTGCCTTACAGCAGGAGGCTTGTTCCAGCCACCACAGCTCTGCCCAGCTCTCCCTTCCCTGACCACTTGCACTTCTACAGATGTTTGTGCAGCTGAACGCTGAACTGGGAAGGGGACTTTAGCTGGATAAACAACAGGAGAGAAAAGTTATTTTTCAGTCATGTCATTTTCCAAACCAGGTTCACCATGCAGCTGTAGAACAGTTGTGCTGATAGCAAAAGAACAAGACAGAGATGGGAAAGAACACTTCAAGGAAAGCTGAAGAAGGCACAGATCGCTTACGCTGGCATTTTGGAAACCCAGCTTCAATTCATCAAGAGTCCAGTAAAGCAGCCTTTAGGTTTTCTAATACTGACCAAAACTATCACACCCTGTTACCCAAAGCACTGACCCACTACAATATTCATTCTGCTGGACTGAGTGGTTTAATTTTTTTTTTTTTTTCATACTGATTAGCTGTTGTTACTCATATCAAATCAGATACTATAAATAATTCCCTGCCATTGGCTGGCATAAAGATAGCATAAAGCTACTGAACTTTGAATTGTACAATCTGCCTCATTCAACAGATAAGTGATCATATGCACATATTTGATCCAGGTCAAACGTGTTGCTGGGCAGTATGTTAACTGTTAACTCATAGATTAATTACTGGAGAATCACAGCCAGATTACCTAAAGTTACATGGGTAGAACCCAGGTCACAGTGTACCGAGGAGCATCCTGTTCAATGCAGCTTTGGAACTAGGTAACATTTTAGAAGGTTGGTCTAAAATAACTGTTAGAAAACACAAAATATTGCAACAAGATTTTCCAAAGCTTAACTTCACTGGACCTAGAAATGCTGAGACCTACAAAACTAACCTTGCGAAAACGCTCACATATGAAAATGACTTATGACATCAAGCACTGTATAGAAAATGTTGAACTAGCAACAAATACAATGCTATTGTTCAAAGCTCAAGTTAGCAGCAAACAGAATAATGTATCTTTTGCTCTGCACTGGTTTAACATTTAGTGAGACAATAACATTTATTGAACATAATAGAAGATTTAAAACACTGGATATTCTACTGTCTGACTTCAGTACAGTTCAGTGCTGAAAAACAAGCGTTTTCAGTGTAACTGATTAAGCACTTTGCTTCTAGACACAGCACTCTGCCAAAGACAGCCACAAAACAAAAACATGTCATAATAGGCTGGAGACTAGATAGCAGCCACGAGCCCCACTGTGAAAACACAGCAGTCTGCCGCAGGCCGGGCTGGCGGCACCAACCTGCGCTACAGCTTCCCAGGATCCAGAGTACAGCAGGCAAAGCCACCTTGGGTGTAAATGTCCTGGTGTAAACAGGACATTTGGCTAGTTTGGCTTTGTTTTCAAGCACATAATTATCCACTTAACTGTTTCATTAGCCCAAACTGCACAGTGAATGAAAATACTGAACACTAAGACATTTTTAAACATCCAGAAAAATATAAAGCATTGCTACTTTTATTAAAGCATCAACTCCAAAACACACGGCATGATGGTTTACCTTGCAGCATATCTTCCTGGAGCTCGTAAAACATACACTCCAATTCAGACATAAAATGCTTGACTCAAATTCAAATTCACTGAAATCTCTGGCAGTACTGCAAGATTAGATTTAGCCTGACATATCTGAAATGGAACAATCCCAAATTGTAATTATATTAATAGAATTTGGAATGTTATATTCAGCTGACTGAACTGTTACATGAATATCTATAAATCAGTTCACTGTGTGAATGACTGGTCAAGGGGTTCCTTTATCCAACAAACACCCCAGTGAGAACAGTAATCTATTCTTCACTTCAGAAGCTGAGAGGTTACAAAACCAAGTCCTCAAAACAAATAAAAATGGATAATTGAAATATGTCCTAGTTTCACTGCAGTAATCAACTTGAATAATGTCTTAATTTGTTCAAAATGAGCAGGTACAGAAAAAGCCATATTTACATTCCTACTTTACAAAAGTTAAACCAAGTAATTATATGAAAAAATACATAACTCTTACATCTAGAATCTATTTTGGACTCATCAGAAAATATGGAGAAAATATACCAATGTGCTTGTACACAGCTAGTTTTAGTTCACCAAATGTTAGTTTGTTCTAAAAAGTTGAAGTGACTACACAAATATTATGAATATTTTATTTTGATTCAAGCTCTAAAAGTCTTTTTATCCTGACAGAGAGAAGGGAAAGGCAGGAATCTCAGTTAAGTAAAATAATTCTTCCTATGAAATTTTAAGACCCTTAGGCACTGATATTTTGGAATTACTAGGCAGACTGCATAATAATCGTATCTTGTTATTTTGCTCACAATTCTTGAAATATCTTGTACAATGAGTCATAGTTGAATAACATCTTACTATATCCTTCCCTTCAGAACAAAAGGTTTTACAGAGCTAGCATGTTCCTTCCAACCATCATGAGCCTGGCCTGAGCTGAATATTGACTCTTCACTGATAAAAGCATTATAAAAACAACAAAAGATGTTCTGATCTAAGTCCTCATTTATAGCTAAATCCCAAATAGGAAAGAAGGGCAAGGATCGCCTGGGTAAGACACTCTTCCTCTCTCCTCACATGGGTGTGATGGCACATGTATAACATTGCTTAGTCTTGACTTTTTGGGTTTGGTCTTTCCAAACAAGGAAGACAGATTCTTGACATAGTCTTCCATCAATTATGATCTGTTACCATTACTTATCTTGGTAAGCTGAAGGCTGTGACAGCAATAGAAAGTGATCTGGATGTCGAACCTTTTCTAATGTCCTAAAAGAAAGTATGCATTGTATTATTTTTAAAACATTGCTAATATTTAACGTTTAGCTATTCTTCTTCCTATGTACAGTAACGCTGTGGTTCTTATTCAGAACAGTATATTTGACAGAGTAGGCTGAATCAGAATATGAATTTATGGTATTTTTGTGTCACAAAAGCTCAGGCTGCTTTAACTCATTCTCTCAGCCTCTAGGAGACAATACGGGGGGGAGGTCTTACCTCTCTCTTTTTCAATTTCCCGAAGCAGCAGGATATTGGAAATGATGTGTGTTCGATGGACTTGATTTTCAATTCCCATTTTCCTAAGATCAACCTCTGTAAGACGGAGTAGGTCCTGCAGCAAACGTCAGAGTAAGGAACATACTATACCTATCAGTCCAAGAGTAGCTCAGTTTTCTTTGAGACGTTTGCTCTTTCTGCTAAGTAACAGCTAGCATGTGTTAATGAAATCTATTTGTAGCTATAAGCTATGTCAATAAAGGGATGAAAAAATTTTCTTTAAAATATGGTCATTGTCTCTAAATTTTTGTCAAAGTAAAACCGGTCAAGATAGTTGGTGGTTTTCCAAAAAGTAAGACTTGTTTGAATAAAAACCCAGAACTGCTAATCTGCTAATTGTACTAAGCACATCAGGGAAGATGCATCTCAAAGTGAACAATAATATTGGAAAGGAAGATTTTGGATAATCAGGAGACTACTTAATGTAATTAATAGACAGCATGGCTTGTGACCCCATTTTGAGTAACATGGAATTACAGCTAATGTATTTAGGTAACCAAAACTGAACAGTTCTCTCTCCTCTCTACTAAATCTTTGCTAGATTATTCCCAAAATAAGCTGCAAAGTAATTCAAGACATTATTTATAAGTATGTACAGAATTTCTATTCATTGTTAACATCTTTCAGAGTAAAAAGAAAGCATATTCCAAATAGAAAATTTAGGAACAAATATATTTCTTCTCATTTTTACTTTTCTGTATTTTATCTGTAAATCAGATAAAGAGAATTCTATAGAGCATACTCCATTTTGTTACTGGAAGGTGGTGCTCAGAAGTGGTCTTTCCATGGAGATTTAACAGTGTGGGCCTAGGACCATAAAGTACAAATCACATTATTACAGTGAATAATAATGAGGATGACTGACATAGAATTCCTATCTAAGCTGAGCCACAGCTTCAGAAACTGTCATTTTTTAAATCTTCCTTTAAACTAAAACCAGTGGAAATGTATAACATGCTTGGTTTTAGTAGTTCTCTAATTGCTGAAAGCCTCTCTTTTATGTAACTACATAAGGCTGTTTTGGATGCCAAAAGAGAGAGATCTAGCTCTGTTTGAAAATATATTATTGTTTCATAAATGATACATCCTATATATCTAAGAACACAAAAAATTGAGATGAATACTTGCAATTCTTATTTTATGCCTGCTTTTGTCAACTCAACGTAAAGATAATGCTAAAGATGACTTCACAGTTCAGATTTTTAAACTTTGGCAACAGTGAAGGGAGCCCCCTCTTCTTTCTTCAAATGCGCGCACACACACACACACACACACACACACACACACACAAAAAAAATCAAAACAAAAATAACCAGCCTAAAATGGTGCAAATTTAAAGAAACAAGTAGAAATGTGATATGCCTGCTTTTCAAACTTTAGAAAAATATTATAAGGAGAAACAAAAAATGGGTTGGTGTTAAGTCCAGTACTGATCAGCACATGCTCAGGACAAAAGCATTTCAAGCTTTTTTAGAAGCTTTGAAGAAACTGCTACATTTCTGCAGTAGAGAACAATATGTGAAAGGGCTATTTGTCACACACACATTGAAGCTTTTCTGCTTCATTCAAGATCATAAACAATATTTTTCAGGTCTTCAACTGGCTAGAACAGCCATGCTCTACTACATGCTTCTACTGCTATTAATGTAAATATAAGCATAACTATACTTATTTAAGCATATTTTATTTCAAGAAATAGTGCATCACTTTCCTCAGCAAAATGGATATAACCATTCCTTCCACTGTGCAGCAAAAAAAAGTAAATAGTTTTTTGTTGGTGGTGGTGGTTGATTTTTTTTTAAGGTCGAAGACAAAGAGAAGTACTTAGAGACTTCAAAGAACTTAGGAACTCAACACAGCTCTTAAGCACCTGCCTAGTATTAAGCATGTTAGCAGGTATGTGAAGTCTCAGTAAGTCAGGCATTTTCTTAAATTCTAAATTCAGGAAAGGATTTAATTTGGCTGAGGAACTGAGAAATGGTATAATAATTGACCATGAAACATAGAACCACAGAATCATAGAATCATTAAGGTTGAAAGGGACCTTTAGAGATCATCTAGTCCAACACTCATGCACATGCAAGGTCCCCTGGAGCATGTGGCTCAGGACTGCATCCAAGCGGGTTTGGAAGCTCTCGAGAGAAGGAACTCCACAACCTCTCTGGGCAGCCTGTGCCAGGGCTCTGTCACCCTCACTGTCAAGAAATTTTTCCTTAAGTTCCTGCGGAACTTTTGGTGTTTTGGTGTACCTCTAGTTGTAGTTCTATTGTATTCTACATAAATTGCAGAAATGAAAGACTGACTTGTGATCTTGAACTTAAAAAGAGTCCACTGTATTCAAATGATGCACTAGGCCTATTTCTAAGTTTTTCACTTCAGCAAATCTTTTTTTAAGCCTGCTCTCAGGCCCATTAAACCTATAAGGTGTTTTGGGTGCCTTTTTTTGTGTGCTATTCTACTGAGCTGTCCCAAAGACCTATACAACCACCTTCTGTGTTACAAAGGTACTAGGTTTTGACTGAGTTCATGTTGGAACACAGAAATGTTCATTACCTTGTGATATATTCTGCATTAGTTTGAAATCCTTTTATCTTTATTTTCCTTGGATTATAAGATTACTTTGAGATGCTTGTGCTGACACCAGCTGCATATGCAATACAGAAGCCAATTTTAATTAAACTTGATTGCCACTTCATGAAATTAGGTTAGGGAGAAAAAATTATTGGAAAAAAAATTTGCTTGTAAATGAATCCTATGATCTTTTGAGTTGATGAGAACATTTAGTTATATTTTCTATATTTATTTCCTAAAATAGGAGTGTAGAGACAAGAAGTAAAATATGTCAAAAGCAATATCTAAATTATGCTATTTTATGTGTATGTCAGTAAGTTTATGTATCTAGAATAAGGACTGAAATTATAAAATAGACAATAAAGAAAAAAAGTCTCATTTTGACCAAGTAAAACTCTATCAGGAAAAGCCTTAAGAATTTCCAAATAAATTTCTACAGATTTCAAGATTACTGAAATCAGGATCTACCGTAATGTGGTACTTGCTCACATAGGTAAAGACTATCTTTAACCATATAAAATATCTACCTATAAAAACTACATATAACAATTAACATGTGACATAACATTTTACATGTCACAATTAATATACAGCATTAAATCACTTACGTGCTCTTGCTCTGACAAGCATACCCCTTAGTTACAATCTGGGACAACCCAGATTGATAAAAGACATATATTAGAAAGAGTTAAAAGAGCATTTTATCTAGTTCACTGGCTAAAAGATTGTATTTTACTGAGCTTTAGCACACAGTTACAAAATGCATTGGTTTTATTTTCCCCTTTCCTAAGGCAAAAGCAAAGTATCAGCCTTCAGTTTCTTGCTCCAACATTAAGTCATTTTATAATGGACTGTGGTCCTGCCATAGATTTGCTGAACGATTTTATTGAAAAAGTCAATTCTTACCTCTACACCATCATATCGTTCAAAGAGTGTGCAGTATTCTGGGAGACCAAGCTGGGCCAGCCAGTTGGGAATAGGTAGATGCTTCATTTTTTTTTTCCCTCACCTCACAATGTCATTGGTCCTGAAAGAAAACAAACCGCAGAAACCTCAGTTACAATATTATTGCTTATGAATATTAAATGATTCAGTATTTCGGCACCTAATATCATGTAAGTTCCACCATTGTACCCAAAGAGATGAACACTTTCTTGGCCATTTTATAACAGATTGGAATATGAAGAAAGCGAAACGAAATTGCATGTTCTGTAAAGTCCTCTGAGTGAAGAGGATTCTGTGGTGGGTGTTTGCCCAAGATGTGAACACTGCTAAAGTCAAACCATTATGGAGAACATCTATAACGTAAGTCACTGAGAGATTACTACATTTGGTCTCCATCGTGATGTTGTCTGAGCTTGAATTATCTGTAAATAAGCCTTTTTGTCACTTTTCCTCCTTTTCTCCAACTGCTAAAATTAAATAAAAGATAGTCATTCAACAATAAATATTCTCCCGGTATCAATGTTCCACATGAACATCTACAAAACTTACAGCTTTGAAAATATTGTTTTGAGATTATGGAGAGCTTTCCATGGGCAAGTTTCAGCAAGCCATAAATTCAAGAAGACCCAATTCTAAATCTATGACTCGTGACCTGAAAATTTCATATCAGAGCACTGATGCCTGAAGCAGGGATTGCTCAAGTTCAGACATGTAGTATTTTCAGTCTTACATTTTTTTGACTTTTTTCATTTGAAGATTTTCCTCTCATACACTGTTCATTGCTCATTAGCTCAGTATAAGTTACCTGGAATTATGACTTTGCACCAACAAATTCCACGTTCCAGCATGTCTGTCTACTCCGAACACACAAAAAAAGTTGCCCACAGGCTGATGTGTTATGGTCAGCAAAGAGGCAGTATTGCTTTCTGTCAGACAGAATTAGCTGCTTAGCATTGTTGTAATTCTTGGAACACTACAAAAGTGTTAAGGCTTTGAAGTTTTTTTTTTTTTTTTTTTTTAAATAAACACAAACTGTCAAAAAGATTGTTCCAGAAAAGAAAGCAACCAATAATAGAAGTATCACCTGTGTTAAAATACAATACATTCCCAGCTATGTTAAAAAAACAAAACACGATATTTACGTTAAAAAAGCATCTTTAGAAGCCACAGAACATTTTTGGATCGAACATTATTTTGGATGCCACTAAGAATTTCACCTCAGTAGTCAACCTTGGAAAAGAGTCCAAAGGGCTATGCTTCAAAGACAGCAATGCTATTAATGTTGTGAAAGGCCTAGCCCAGGAACTCACACACTTCATGCTCCATTAAAGAACAAACCTGTTAACTTTCAAATCACCTTGTGAAATCCTGCTAGCCTCCACCTGGATAGATCACTATGTTATACATATCACTTGCTTCATTGCATTTTTTATTATTATTATTGTGAAAATATTGCAGGTGATGGCTGGCAATTGAGTTATGCACCAAAAGAACCGTGCCATTACAGTGCATTACAACTGAAGAGCACCTTGCAGAGTAACATCGAGCAGAAAGCCTGAGCACATTGCAAAGAATTTCTCTGAGGAATCTTTGGGCCCCAGAGACATTCTTACATGAGGGGAAGGCAAGCCTGGCCGGCTCTACTGAAAACTCCCTTTTATTGCATTGCTTTAAATGGCTACTTTCAGACTGCAAGATAGTCAGCAAGAAAGGCACATGATTTTCAAGGAGGTAAGTGGAAAAGATAGCTAGTTGGTGAGGATGCTGGGAAACCCGTGCAGAAGCAGCTCCTGGTTCATCCACTTCTGCTAATTCAGATAAAGACTGAAACCGAATCTTGCTCTCGTAAAAGAACCTGCCTTCAAAACTGTTTAACAAGTTAATTTTGAATGTATTTTGTAATTTTATATTTCATTTTGAATATTTTTCCTGCTAATACGTAACAATTAAGAATATCTACAAGAATTGGTGAAGAGTCGCTATACTTTTCATTCCAGAACAAAGAGAAATCTAGTATGAAGCATGAAAGGAATCCCAGAATTTGCACAGAACAAAACACTCCTTAAACAATATAGTGATAAACAGTGGCTATCTAATCTCCCTTGGCCAGCTGTGTTTGCTTTGTTAGTAATTTATACCAAAGAGGAGAAAAAAAAAAATCAAAGGAAATTGAAACGCAAGCAGAAAATGACATGGTAACCTATGACAAGATACTAAAGGATATTATTTTCCATATACTGCATTTACAACTTCGAATGCAGTTATTTTGTGCAGTACCCTTTTTTGCTATTGATTCTTTGTTGAAGCCTGTGTAGATTATTCCTTATTCTTTTTATGATCTTTTTTTTTTTTTTTCCCCCCATGCTACGTTTGAGGGAAGAAGGGAAAAAAAAAAAAAAAAATGCCTCTCCATTACAAGAAGATCACTAGTTTGCCTTTCTGATCCTCCTGCTCAAAGCAGTTTGGATAAATAACACAAGCATTGACTAAGACATCTCTTAGTTACCAACCCATTGTTGATCAGGTAGAGGGTACAACCTAGTGGTCAGGACACGAGAGGAATGTTCAGGGTCTGACCAAGGTAAAACAAGATTACAAAGGGCTGCAAAAAAGACCCTAAATACATCATTATGGGAACTGTTTATCATTATGAGTAAGTTTACTATTACACTTTAAATGATTTCTATTTCTGAAGATAATATTAATTCTTGGTGAGGGCAGGTAATGCCAGCATTTTTCCTACCCAAAATATGATTACAAACACACTGGCAGTTTATGTGACAGGTGCTGGGCACACATTTTTCCCACTGAGAGATGCATATCCAATAACCAGAGCACAGGAAGGAAACAAAAAGATGGCAAACGTAATGAAGTGAAAACACTTGTAATGAATCCAAACTCTCAGATATTCACAGTTAAAAGCTACACATCTCCAGACAGGTGAGAAAAAAAAGAGTGGTTCACAAGTCAGGGTATATTTGGTGACTCTGATCTTAAGAAAAAACAGGTATGCGAGGTGTGGCATTACAGTCAGTTTCGAACTGCGGAAAGAAACAAAGAATAAGGACCTAAAAAAACTGTTAGCATCTCTAATTAAAATACATGGTTTGTCTTTAACAACTAAAAAACACAGCCTTCCCAGTTTGCAAGTGCAGGTAGTGCAGCATGAAGCATCTAAGTAGTTCTAACATTCTCTATGAGTAGAAATAAACAGCAATGATAAAAATCCTTAATTCCAGAACACAACATATCCAATTAGAATTTTTCTCTTGAATGCAGTGGAGTGAAAAACTAGAATGGCTGGAAGTGTTCATCATGCTTTTGATGCCTCCTCTATGATTTTACCATCTTAATCCAAAAAGCTTCCTTTTCTTTTGCAGCCAAGATAATATTTTCTATTTCTCCTCCCTTTTCTATTTCTCTGCCCCCATCTTTACAACATTTGCCAAGTAGAAAGCATGTAGTCAGCAGTACAGTTTAAGACAACCGCATATCTTGTAAAAATCTCAGAAGCTGATTTTTAAAAGAGATACTAGTTGCAGAGTGGTGAAGTCCTAAGACATCAAGCAATGACCCAAAACATGTTCCATGTCTATGGCAGTGATAATCCCTTTAAGACAAAAGAAATAATATTCTCCAGGATTTGTGAACGCATTGATGGAGAACTTTCAGTGTCCACCAGCTTTGTTCTACTAGCCTTAAAACTTGTAGAAATTTTCTAGTTAGGAACTGAGCATGATTCTAGTCTAATAAAAGTACAGATTGGTAACAAACTTCTCAAAAATAATTCTCTACAAAGTCATATCCATCTTTTCTGGTAGCAAAAAGGAAAGGGCATGCTTAAGATAGAGCAAGAGACAGAAGCAGCAGAAAAATCTGAAAAGCAACCCTTCAGCAGAAGCAAAATGTCAGACATTGATCAAATAATTATTGGCACAGTGCACTACACAGTCTGGAGAAAGAGCTTTTGGGGCCAGGAACTGTGGCTCAGAAGAATGGGAAACTATGACTGATAAAACTGCTACCTCTACTGTCTTATCCTTTGTGTATCCTCTTATACTCTGAAAATTGGAACTTAGTACATTGCATATAAACTTTATGATATCAGAGATATTGCTATGGTTCAGTTCAAGCTACTGCTGTGCTAGCAAAGCACAAAAGGAACTTTTTTTTTTTTTTTTTACAGCTCTATCTTCATCTTTTGCAGCTTTCCAAATGTGTATAGAAGTTGTAAGAAAGAAGAGAGAACCAACAAGTAATGTATTTTGATTCCAAAGGAACGTCTAAATACTGTTTTGGTTTTCTGTGTTAAATTTATTTGACTAAAGCTGCCAGCAGTTGCTTTCCTTGCTGGCTGGAGGTTTGGTAGTAGCTCTGCTGCAGCCAGCTCTGTTCCTAGCACCCACTCCAGGTGTTTTTCTCCCCTGCACTGATTTCTTTGCTGTGCCAGGACTAGCATTTACATGGCCGCAGCGAAGGGACTTGATCTGGCAGAGAAAATCCAAAGAAAAGAGTTGTCCTTCCCAGACAGATCAGGTCTCTGATTTCCTTCTCAGGACAGCCACACAAAAGCCAGTGCTGGCAGAAAGCCTCCAGTGATGTGGAAGTGGCCACACAGTAAAGGTGCAACTCAGGATACTAAAGCTGACCTAGTGCTCCTCTCAGACTCATCTGTTGCAGTTACAGATTCCTCCTCCATTCCACATCACAGTCTGCATATAAACATTCACTCTTTTAATCCATCCTGAACGCTGAAATAAAGCAAACAAGGCTCAGACTTTAGTACTTCTGCCAGCTGTGTTGTGGAAACAGTAACTGCAGGAGAGGAAAGGCTGCTGAGGAGCATAGCTCAGCGTCTCTAAGTCACCAGGGCTGTTTGTTTCAGGGCAAAAGGTCCTTTTAGATAAGGGAAAACTGCACAGACAATTTCAGTTCTGGTTTGTGACATCCGACAGGCTTAAGCATTTGTTTTCTTTGGTCTAGAAGAGTCCAAAGTCTTTCAAACATAAGCTGAATTCTCTCAAGCGGTTTCTCCTAATGAAAGGTCAGATTTGATTCAGAGCTGTCTCCTTCTCCCACAGGAGCCTCTACAGAGGCCCTATTTCCAAAAATAAATAAATAAATAAAATTTTAAAAGTCATAATACACATTTTCCTATGATATATCATTATTTGATGAAAACATGTTAACTGGAAAATGTTATAAGAAACAAAGTAAAACTGTATACCACAGTTTACCGCAGTTCTGCAATAGGTGGGTAGCAAACAGATCAAAGGAAGCACTTAAAACTGGACCACATCTATGTTATATTGAATTTAAAATATGAATAAGTCATGTCTCATTAGAATTTCTAAAAAAAAAAAAAAAATTTAATTCATAAACAGTATTTACAACCTAACAACAACAACAAATCATAAGAGCATGTATATATGAGATTTACATTTTTCCCCCTCTTGCCTCTTTCTTTTGCTTTCTTGACATGCTAGTTATTTCATTTCAAGTTTTTCTCCTAAGAGTGACCATTAAAAATGAACTTTAGAAGTCTCCAATGCTCAAGTAAACAATATCCTATGCAAAACATGAAATTGTAATCTTGTAATTGCATTAAATTTTTGCCCTCAAAATTTGGCAAACATCAACTTGCTTTTAAGATAACACATACTGTAAATTTCCCTTCACATTTATATTGATACAATTCAGCAATAAGTTCCACAAGCCAGTTAGCTATAGGTGAATTTTACAGATAGTTCACACCGTAACTAAATAATTACATTTTGATAAAAAGGGCTACATAACTGAAGCGCAACAAGTCTGACATTCCTCCACTGTAAGCCTATGATGACAACTCCTCCTAGTGGAAGCAAATCCGATGCAATAAAATTCTTAGATGAACATGGCTTTCCTAGCTAAATGCAAAGCTTTTGCTAGTGCTGGCTACATCTACATTCTTTTCTACCCTTGTAACCAATTTAAACGAGATAAATGCAACTTTCCAGGATGCTGGAAATGCAGTATTAGCAGCTCACCTGAACAGAGTAGTACAAATCTCCAAATCTGTTCAGTATGTGCCTTAGCAGACACCTTGAAGACTGAGTTTAATTTGAACAGTAATTTTGTGATGCAGATTCTGTGTAGGAAAATAAAAAGAACTTAAATAACATATCACTTCACTAGGAGGCATCCATCACTACAGTCCAGCAAGTCCTTTCCACTTCAGTATATCAATGCAGTCTTTTGCAGGCAGATGGGAATTCACTCAACCTGCAGCTGAAGCCAACTAGAAACAGCACAAGTGTTAGTGCAATACTGAGCTGGAGCCAAGAGGCACTGTTGGAAAGACTGCACAGCTTCCCCACAGCTTGAAGCACAGCCAGGGCCTATTATGTACCTAACAGCAACAGACTGGAAGTGCATATGCCATAGAGTCAAAAATCTGGTTGTAGTTGGCATGCTGAGCTCTGTGGGGAAAGGGGCTCAAGAGAAAAATTACAGCTAGGATTCCAAGTTACTGTTTTTTGTTGTTGTTGTTTCTCCTTACCATTCTTCATCTTCATCAGCTTTCACGGCACTAACCTCCACTGTGCCAATTCTACTGCCTGCATGTCCAGACACTAAACTCGGTATGTGAAATCGTCCTACCTTGGGAGCAGGGGAAGCAAGCAGAGCTGTGTGAATTTTTTAAATGTGCAGATCCAAGACAGCTCAAATAGTTCAAGAGACTTTCTCAAGATGCTCGTAACTAATGCAATAGGCTTCTGAAACACTTCCTTGCAAAACAGGTTCTGCTCCTTCTCTTCTAGCCTGCTCTAAGGGAAGGAAAAAATAGGCCTGCAGTATCACACCCCCATGTTCTTTAGCATCCTGGGTATTTTTAGTAAGAGAGCTCATATACAATATTTCATTTTATACACACAAAAGTCATGGATCAGGCCCCACAACTTTTTATTTAATAAACATGTTCTTGTTTGTCTTTGGGTATTTGAATTTCTTTGGTAAATTTAGGTCTTTCAAGTTGCTCTCTATAGATAATGTAATTTTAAGAGACTGAGATTTTCACATGATTAATGAACTCCAGAAACTGGGTGCTATGTAACCTATCACATTAGACTTGTGATAAAAATCAAACTGACAGCCCTGCAGGTAACAAAGGAAAGCAGATGTCTGTGTTTGCTAAATTGTGCCTAGTGGACCAACGTAGACTTTTTTCAAATGCTAGCTGTAAGACATTATGTCCCTCTGTTGCAACTTACTGCCCTGAAAAGAAGAAAGCAGGATTATACTAGTGCTCCTCACACACTCCAGTGCTACATCTATCATTTTAGCTTAAGTCACTAATAAAGGTTGTTTGAGCGAACCTAGCTGATTTTTTTTTGAAATGAGAACAAAAGTCTGAACTTCTTATCCGAGCATGCTTTCTCCTTTTCTACAACAGGCTAACAGTCCCAGTCCTCTCAACACCACAACCTGCCCTCGTTCTCACACACACATTCTTACTGTTCAGCTGTCCCAAGACTCTGAACCATGTTCATTAGCAATCCCTATCATCCTTTCCTCCTCCCTCGCCTATCATTCTTTCTTCCTCCCTTTCCTCACTCCCTCGCACTCCTCACCACTAGCCTGGTACCCCAGGCTTCAAAGCCATGCCAGGTCTGTACCCCTAAGCTCCTGTACACTCATCTGTATTGACTTTTATTTTGCAATTTTAAGCACAACCCATAATGTAAACTATTTCTATTCATTTAAATAATGGATTAAGAGAAAAATACACCTGCTAAAACATTTGATATTACTCAGATTGCATCTATTCCAGTTATGCATTGAATAATACAAAACTGACAAACAGAATCTAGTGAATGATACGATCAAAAAGAACATGAAAAATATATTCCTGTTAAATCATAGTATTTTAATTTTAATGTAAGAGCCTTATTTTTTAACTTTACATTAACTTTACATTAACTTTACATTAAATACATTAACAAATGTATTTACGTTTAGGGGTTTACAGCAGTTAAGGCTATTTCTCGCAAGAACAGATAACTTGCTTTGAGACAGTTAATATTAACAGAGCTTTTAAGCAATGTTAAAAGTTTGGCTACAAACTGCATCAGTTCAGAAGCTGCTTTGCTGGGAGCTCAGCCACACTGGGCCATGCAGACAGTAACCTCTTCAACCATCTTAGTCTGTGAGAGGCAGTCAGAGCCTTTACTTACTATACTGTAGCATTTGACTGTCAACAAAAAATAATTGCTTATTTTTCTCTTACACCTTCAGATCAAATAGCTGAAAAGTTTAAGAATTTGAGTTCTATTTGGAGAAAGCATTGATGGTGAACTCAAGAATTTCTTCAATTCAGTACTTAGGAAAAGTACTTTCATGAACACAGGGCATGTTTGGTAAATCAACTGTTTCCTTTGCCTTTGAAGATATGTTAAGGGCAGTTCTGTACAGCCAGATAAAAATCACCACAGGTAAGTAACACAGAGCACTGAGCCAGTCTAAACTTGTGCCAGTTCAAATTTGTTCAAAGTATTTTTCATTCATTTTGTGGTAGCAAAATTCAATGTTTAATCAGTCTGTCTGCACAAAAGTTTTGTCATTCTACAGATAGCCCAAGGAACCTTTTTTTTCCAGTCCCCCTCTAACTCCTTGATCCATGCCATTACTATATTCAAGCTACCAACCACCTTTAAAGGCAAGCTTGAGGTTTGATTCTATTGATTTCTCTCAGTCACCACCTTTGTGCCTTCCTTACCTGAGGACCTCTGTACATTCCTCACATCAGGTTCCGTAGGCCAGCAAACCTCCCAGCTTTGCCTATCCCATTACACGGTGTCGGCTGCAGTGATGGAGCAGCAGTGCAGAGGCAGGCGGAGAGCCGAGCTAATGCAGCCCAGGAGACACGGGGAAAATGGCTGAGCTGGGCTACTCTAGCAGCACTCTAGTCCAGCAGTGTAACTTATGGGAACTCACAGCTGATCCAGAACAAAGTTTATTGCCCCGTCAAGGCCTAAGTTTGCAGCAATACTGAACACCTGCAACTGGTACAAGTGTATAATTAGACTGTTTAAAACCAAATGTATTTCAGGTGAAACATTAGGCTTCTAGCTGCTATGCTACTTTGCTTTTGATTGTATCATTTCTATAATCTTGTAATTATTGCATATACGCATCACAGATTTTATGCTGTATCAAGTAAGAACTAAAGGGAGTTACTGCAGTGCTTCAGTACCTCTGTAATAGTGGCAAACTCAAACCTTTCCACCGGCATCTGTCTGAAGATTTACAGATTCTCATTAGGAAGAGCAAAAAAAGACAGAAGCAGCTAATTTTAAACATTGTACTGTAGTAACAACAGCTGTCCTTTTACATATTTTCTTTCATTCATGTGCCTAATTCACAGAAATTCTAAGAATTTACAATGGGATAGCAAATATCCATGCAAAAGTAACACATACAGCAAGTATTCCACAAAATGAAACCAGAACCTTGCTCACCACCAGTCCTGGAGGTCCTGTTCAAGGAGATGGGTGTTCTAATAAGCCTTCAAAACTGTAGCGTCAACAAATTAATTCCAACAGGAACATGACAGTAAGCAAGTTGCCACTAGGATGGAACTGCACTGTAAAACCTTTTTAGTATCTGTGTCAATCTGAAAAGTTGTGATGACATTAACTAGCACATCAAACTGATGAGACAAGAACAGCAGTCAGGAACATAGTACTTGATGTACTAAAGTGTGAATGGATTTCAAAGGTTGCTCTGGGAGGTTATCAAAGTCTCATAGATATATTAAGCTATAATATAGAGAAGTATTTCCCTACGCTACTTAATTATAAGGAAATTTTCTGCTATGCAGGAAAAGTTGGGCTATGCACGGGTCCACAAAGAGAGCTTGCACCCAGAAGAACAGAGGAACTCTGGCGAAGACACTCCTATCTGCATGACAAATCTCTCCCAGCGCTCCACTTCCCAGCCTTACTAGCTGGGTTAGAGATTATTGATGGTTCCCAAACTTCACAATCGAGTAGTGAGAGAAGCTTCCTAAACATTTTTTACAATCCTGATCTTTTACAATGTTATTGAATCTTCTGAGAACAAGAATCTAGCTCAGACCAAACAACAAACTGAAAGCCTGCAGTAAAGCGTGATTGGGGGAAAAAAAACAAAATACACACAAGAATGACTATAATTCCCCTCCCTCCCCCCCCTTACATTAGCAGTGGTGCAGCTTTGCTCATGGAAGTTTTTGTAAATATGTTAATTGTTCTGAAAGTAGGTCAACATTTGGTTAGATAACAGGTTTCCATTTTTAAGTAAACATTTTTCCATTGTTAAAAAAAAACATTTGAATTACAGCTGCAGATATACTGTCTTTGGACTAAATTATTGTAAAGTGCTGTCTTCTTCAAAGTGACTAATGAGGAGGTTTTTTGATTTGCTTAATTTCATCAGGTCTTGGCGGAAAGTTAAAAACAACTTTTTAAATTGTTAATATTTCAAACAGTTCTGATGGTGTAAGACAAAAACAGGAGAATACAGTGCAAAAATACAACTTTCTGAGGTCCAGACAAGCAAACAGATCACAGATTTCAAAATAATTTACCAATTTAAAATGTTTTAATTCCCTGTTTGGCAGTGAAATTTAGGAATAAAATTATCCTATTTTTTAAGCTTCTAACTGTTCAATGAACTATCCAGGTTTCTGCCACTTTTTCCCGGTTATACTTTGCCGACCGCACCACAAAACTTCTAATGGATTTTGCCACTTAGCATTTACCAAAATGATGAGTCATTTCATCTTATGATTGCTTTAACTAAATGGCTTAAGATCCTTTGCCAAATGCAATAAAGCAGCAGCAAGTTCAGAACAGTCTGAATGCACAGATAGATCTTAAATTATTTGTTTAGAGATTAAAGTAAAACAATCAGACCAGTTTTCCTAAAGAAGAAAATATAGAGGATATTTGCTCTCAAAGATAGCATACTTAACAACTCTGAGGAAAGGTGTCAGTTGGAGATGCCAGTGAAAATTAGGGATTATGGGGCAGAGATTGATTGGTGGTAGAGATTTGTAAAAATCATTTTATTATTTAGTATCTAAATATTTTTAAAAAAATGCTAGGTCATGGATTTCCCTTTAAACACCTGAAAAAAAACAGATACTGGTACAGAAATCAGCACTGAAGGACTTGCTGCTAGAATGCGATGTACAGTTTTCATTTTAGAGAACTGATGCAGTTACTCCATCTGCACTGAATGGTGTTGCAGAGTGTTTAATAACAAGGGCCCTCCTTACAGGAGGGCATCAGGCTGTCCGTCGATTATTCTTTGCTTTACCTGTGCTGTGCTCTACCTCTGCTGTCAGATGGAGACAATTATCTTTGCTACTTGTCTGTGATGTACATGGAATGCAGAGGTGCCCCTGCCAGCTGGTACACTTGGTAGGACCTCAGTTATATTATGGAATTTTGATTAAAAAAAATTAAGATCTTGAAACATTTTTACTTTAATAATACCTACTTTTTCTTTAAGGTTACTATTACAATTTACCCTATTAACATAAATTACTGTGCTACAACCATATTTTGCCTTTGCATTTCTTGAAGATGAAAGAAAGAAAACTGGTACAAAGATTTATTTTGTTCTCACAAAACCTGCGTCTAAACCAGGTCCATGTCATGCTGCACCCTGTAAAAACATGTTATATTATTTTCTTAGCAAGCCATCCAGACCTAACAGAAGGTTAATAAATACATGGCAATTCTATGATGTAATCCAGCTAAAGTTAATTGCATAAAAAATTCTTCTTTGTTATAGAAAGGTCTAAAGCATTCCCATTAAAGAATATTTGAGATATGGAGATTGTTCCTCATCCAGTTAATGAAATATGCATCTAATTAAATTTTTACCTTTATTACAGCATCTGCTAAGTAAATCACATGTACAAAGCAGTGGACTTACAAAATAACTTCAAAATTTGGCCTTTAAGCTGAGACAACACATAGATTGAATCTAGTTATTTCAATATTGCTGAAAATATGCCTGTATAATCTCTCGTGCCTATTTTAATTCAAATAAATTATTTTAAAAAGAAAGACTTTTCATAATTATGTATAAATATGACAAATATAAATAGATGTCTCATCCTTTCAGGATTGGACCAAAAATATGATATTGTCTTATACACCTTTGCAAATCAAAACATTTATATTTGATAAAAATATTTCTACTCTTAAATGGTGTCTGCTCAGATATAAAGTCCTTGTTTCTTCTCTTTTTTTTTGTTTAAACTTTTTAATCTACTATAGCTTTTATATTGGTGTTATGATAAAATGATAGTTCTCACTTCAGCTAACAAGCAAAATACAAAAAAAAAATCAAACTGAAAAGAGTATGGAGGAAGTGAAATAAAATTACTAAAAACACACATTTTCCTCATACTGCTGCTGAAGAGCATCAAAAACACAACTATACAATATACAGTGAGTGCTAGCTACTATTCAAAACCACTCAACTTTTGTAGACTCTCTATAGTTCTATAGCTGGGAAGTTCTATAGCTGGGAAAAAAAATAATGCAAAAGGGAATAGCAAGCCTAATGATTAAAACAGAAAGTGAGAGCACTGGACTTTCTCATTTCTCATAACATAGCTAAATCCCAAGTGGGATAATAGGATAAATGAGCCAGAGGGCTTTCATTCATTCTCCAGCAAACAATACACCACAGAAGATGCATACATAATGCCAGAAAAATGCTTAGCAAGAATGAGAAGCCTTGGAAACAGAAATTCTTGACTCAGTCTGGCTTAAGGTCTTTGCTCTACACTACAAAATTCATTTGACTTGCATTTCATGTATTGATATATAAAGGATTTTCTGAAGTGCTTATGATCTTGCATTTCCTGCAATTGTTCTCAAGATGTAGGCAAATATTAATCTTTTTGATTTCACAGCTAGATGAAAAGAAACTGGCTAGAAGGAGTGCTTCATAGAATTGAAAGAGCTATTGAAAAATCTATAAACAAACTTTTGTTCTAGCTGAACTTTGCTAAATTAAAAAAGGCCAGCATAAAGGAAAACAATCAGATTGAAAGTTTCTAATTTCTGCACCAAAACATCTCTGTAATTTCATAAGGTTGCATCCAATTTGCTAGTTCACATTCCTTTCTAATAGCATCAGCTAATTCCTGTCAGCTAATTAAACATATGCTAAAAAAAGCTTTATTTCAAAACAAATCTATGCTAGATTTTTTTTTTTCATTCTATGATGCTTGAATCAAATGTGATTAGACACAGTTAAGAAAGCAGCACTAATCTGATGACACTATTCGAGCAAATAAAGTGACAGGCCTTTCATTAAAAATATACAGAAAAGGCTCCAACAGTGCCTAGATTATTTTTCTTCTTTTCAGAAATCCTTTTGCATGACATTAAGGACACATTTTTAAAGAGCGCTTAGCCTGGCATCTAATTACAATTCTAATCATATAAACCAGGGCAAACACAATGAAGGTGTAACTTACAGCAGGAACCAACACTGCATTTGGATGTCAGTCTTCAAAGCAATAAATTGGGTGTCTAACCATTAAGACTGATGATTACAACCAGCTGCAGGTGCAAAACAAAAGTTTATTACGGAGTGTGACCACAGATGAAGACCCGAAAAAGCATTTGTTTCTTTGCAAGCACTGATCAGATGTGCATTCACACAGAGGAAGGAGCTTCAGTACTTTAGACCACCATCACACTGACTATAAGCTCCTGCATGATTTTCCATTGCTCAGGTCCCATGCATTGTCTTAGAGTATTCTTCAGCAAGAAACATGCATCTTCCCTGACTGATTCCAGAACTATAACTAACTTTAGAAATATTCTGCAGCTCTTAAGCAATAGGGACTACAGGGATAGTTTTCCTCACCTTTTGAAAATAAAAATGTCTTGAAAAATGCCTTCAGTCAGTCAGAGTATGTTCCTTGCCCATGCAAGGAACAAAGTCTCAATATTTCATTTCTTGAAGTCAAATTTCTAAGCTCCAGAAATGCACGCAACTCCATCAATAGTATTAATTCCTAACAGAGGATGTCTTAGTTCCCCTTGTACAAAAAGACGCTGTCTACAAGTCTTGAAGAAAATGAGCATGAACAGAAGCACATTGGTGGCTACTGATAGCTCCAACTTGCATAAGAACATCACATCAATGATAGAATTAAAAGCAATCATAGCATGAAGACTTGTCTAAGATGACAAATGCACTTCAAAGTTCTTATTACCGACTGTTGATTGTAACGCATATAGAAACAGAAGCTACAGCTTCTGACCCCTATACATGTAAGTAGAGCCAGGACTAGCAAGACAAACAACGATGAATTGATGATGTAGCTAGGTGAAGTTTATCCACAAACTTGAAAATGTCTGTTTGATGGTGCCAGCTGCTGGTGACAGGAATGTTTTGCTATCTGTATAAGGAAATCAAAAGCCAGGAGCATTTTCTCTGCAGCATAATGGTGATTAAACAATAAAAGGCTGAGAGATTGCTGCTTCAAAATCAAGAAATATGCAGAAACACCACAGCCCACTTCATGTAACTTAATAGCAATAAACCTTTGCCTAAGCATCTGAGAAATCTTTGTATTTTTGATAGGTTGGTGAGAGATTTAATTATTTAATACTTGTCTCTTGACTTAAAATATTAAGTATTTACAATTGAAAGATTCTTTCCTAGCTTTCAGTTATGTATTTTCTAAAAATGCCAGCATCATTGTATAACATCAAAATGAAAAATCAAACTCTTTTTAGTATGACTTACTGTATCACCCCTCACGTAGAAGTTGATGCTTGTGCCATGACTGCAACATTTTTCCAAGAGTAGAAACATGTAGAGTCATGTGAAACAAGCTTGAAGCAACACTGCCGTCAGAGTGGGAAGAGCAGACATTGCTCTGAGTGCGTATTACAGCTGCTGTTTTCCTAAGCCTTTTCTACCATACTCCTAACAGTATCAGATTGCAAATATGTACATGGAGCATGATTCAAATCTTTTTCAGTCCTGCTGTGTCTATCTCAAAACAATCATGACATCTTGTCATTTGATAGCAACATAAAACTATTAATCACAAAAGAAAAAAAAATGTTCAACGATTTCCTGCATTTTCCCTCAAGTTTCTCCCTTATTTCTCTAAAGGCAACTGAAAAGATCTACTGAAATTATGCTCATTTTATTTTCCAAATAATCCACATTAATAAATTGACAGGGAAGAAAGAAAAAAAAAATTAAAAGTCTGAAAGAAGTAAAAAATGCTCTGATAATACAACATGACAAGAAATAGTCTACCAACCTTGCCAGTATTTAATATATAAACTTCTATGAAAAATATTTACCATGAGAAATCTTATTGCAGTACTTTCTCAAAGTACTGCAGTAAGCAAATTTTTACAATGAAGATTTCTATCTCATTATTTGTGGATTTTAGAAAAACCTTTACTATTGTATAATCACATTTTGTTCAATTTAGGGCTTTAAGAAAAATGTTAACATACTGTTAATAACTCCCACAATTAGGAAGCAAGCTCAAGATCTTTCTAAATTTTAATCCTACAAAAAGCTGGTTTGGAAACATCTGCTAGCACCTCATTACATTAATTATTAACTAGTGAGCACTGTTTATAACAATTAAATGGCACTGATTAATAAATATATGTAATATATCTTACCATTTAAGGAGGATCTTACAGTCCATTATGTAGTCTTAGAACTGCAAGAATCTCTTGTTACAAGACACACCTTGAGAAATGCTAGGCCCAATCAGCACTTGGGCTGGCCTAGCAGCCAGCAGTGGATGATTCAGTGGTGATAAGTCATGAATTTTTTTTTTTTTTTTTTTAAAATGTGAAGTAGAAGCTGTACACCATGTTGTTAAGCACTGAGCTTTTTCAGTTCTGTGTTTTTTTGTTTATTTTTGATTCCTTGACTACTAGTCAAAAATGAGATAAATATTTACATCATTTTACAATTAATCAACGTGTTTTTTTTTCTCTTAAAGAAAATATCTTAATTTACATATATATATATATATATATATCCTGAAGGAATACAAATAGGTGGGTATGACCTCAAGAATGTCAAAATATCTGAGTTGAGAAATAATTATTTTGTAATTTTTGTAACTATACAATATTTATATAACTATATTAAAGTCAAACCACCTGCAACTTGCAAGTGTGAACTTCCATGCCAAAACTATGTCTTGTGAGCTCTGCCAGCTCAGAAACTGCCCAAGAATCCGAATTTCTGACTAAAGCAAGGAACAAGCCAGAGGCTGTTGGGGGCCAATTTTGTCCTGTTCTGGGGGCAGCTGCCCCCTCAGCACAGCCCAGGTCTGCACTGACGGAAAGACCCTAAGAAGCCCACACCAAACCAACACCAACTCCCTACTGAAGTTTCTTTAGCATCACTGGTAATCCTCTCTTTCTCCAACGCCCACAATCTTTATGTTTCCATCTTCTGCCTTTGTTTGGTCCCTGGCTAGTCCCTACCCCCCTCCAACTTCTGGGAGTCCCACACAAACTCCTCCAGTCACGGCAGAGCGCAGCAGGAATGCTGTGTGTTCCGCCTGCCTGGGGATGGAATAGCTCACACTTTCATATGCACTCTTGGACTCTTTTCTCATTCTGACTGGTAATCTACTAGACAAAAAACACAAATGTCTCTAGTACATATCTGTATTGCTGAAAAGTGGGATGTAGAAAGGCCAGTCAAAATATTCAAGGCCTCCATGTAGCTAATATCAATGACACAGCAATTAATACTAAATACAAAAAGCATCCATTTCTCCTCAAAATAGCTTTGAAAGGATTAGTGCTTCAAGTTAAATTAAGAAGCCATTTCCCTACTTATATGCACACACAACAGAATTCTCCCTTGTCACAACACTCACAAAAACATGTGACAATTCTACAGCAGATTGGTTAAAGGCCACTTGCATCAAAATCTGATTGAAAATCACTGAGCCTCTCTCTGAGTTAAAAGTCCACCCAAAACCCTCTTCAATCTTTGATGGGGGCTGCGATTATATTTTTTTTTTTCAGTCTCTCTTCAAGCTATTTCTCTGGATTTCACACCTTAGTGTTACAAACTGGCATATTTACAATATTATTTATACTTCTGCTATTATTTACACAAAGGGTTATGGCAAAAAGAAGAGATTCAGCTAACAGTAATTCCTGTAATTTCCAAGTTCCAAAGACTCTGGAGCTGCAGGGGTTTGATGCTGTAATGACTGGTACATATTGCTAACAAAAACAAATCAAGATTAACTTATACAAGCATATCACTACTCCCTCCCCTTCCATATCACTACTCCCTCCCTT
>VZSV01000147.1:587275-605278 GCA_013398735.1 Nothocercus julius | reverse complement strand
TCAATTCTGCATGCAGGAAGTTGATTTTTAAGTTGTTAAATCAATACTTTCTGCCTGCCAGCATTTTGGAAACAAAAGTAAAGGCCCAAAAGGAACAAAGGATGTTATTTTACTGCAGTGCTAGAATTTAGACAAATCGGTGCTGATTTAGAGTGACAGAGCTAACTCTGCACATTCACACAAAGAAAGTCCTGTGTCTGCACTGTCTTCACAGAAGAGCCTTTGATGTACAGTTTCTCTTTTCTTCACACCGTGACTTCTGCAGACTGATAAGTTGTATTAAATTCCAAGTCTTGTTAAAAATTGGAAGGAAAAATGTGGAACAAGGATTAGGCATAAAAAACATGTGCTAGTTCAGTGTTCTTCTGTTATAGCTGTTAAATCAGAGAAAAAAAGTTTTCCTCCTAGATTACAGAATGCAGAATCTTAAGATTGATGTTCTGCTTTTAAGCTTACTGAAAAATTGTACCCCAACTTTTTGAAGGAAGGAAGAGAAGAATGTACACATGAGTTTGGGATAGATAGATATAAGTTTGTGATAATATTTGCAAATAAAAACATATAAAAATAACAGGGTTTTTAAAGAATAGTTTCTATTAAAAAAAGAATATTTTTAAAGAATATTGCAATTAGATCAGAGTCTGTATTCAGATATGTTAAGTCAGTAACTGATATTTATAACTGAGTGAAAAGAAAAACAAAATTTAATCAAAGAATACTAGCTGTTCATCCTTTGAAAACATGTTTGGCAAGCTCTTCCACAAGCGCCACTGACTATACACAAAGAGCCTTAGGAACAACACTTATCAGGGGATGTTCAGGAAAGTTTATAGGACACTGACTCTGCATAATGTTTAGCTGGAAAGACAAACAACCCATACACTGTAACCAGTGTCACACCCTGAGAAATCAAAAACTAGAATACATCCAATAATATCAAAGCCTCTTACAAAAAGAGCAAGAGCATGCAGGATTTTATCCTCCTACCTCTGCGCAGCCCAGGTTCCAGTCAATGAAGATTTTTTCTCAGAAAAGCTAATGGCAGCCCTTAAAGCTTGGATTTACTACCCAGGGACAGTTCCAAATAAATGTTGGCAAAAAATTGCCAGTTCCCTCTGTTAAAGTGAACACCAAGCCAACTCTATTACAAAATACTAAGCATTCTGTGCCAAATTCTACTGTTACTAGCATCATTACAACCTTGAAATAACTCCACTGATTTGGTTTTGGCTGTCCAGATCCAGAACGATTCAAATGAAAGCAGAAGTTATCCCAACATTTTTACTGACAAAGCGTTGACTGGTTATCTGCACTCAACCAGATGACTGCTCTGCACTAATACCTAAAGAGTGCCTGTGATCTCTACAGCCATAACATTCAGCACGTGGGTGAGGAGAGAAAGCACATATTGCATTTAAACACTGCAGGAAAAGGTAAGATGCTTTAGATTGAAAATATCATTAAAAGATAATATTCCCAAAACAATTTCCTGCTATTAATCTGCATACTTGATGATGAATAAAATTTATATATTGATATTCTAACTTAATAAGCACATCTACCACAAAAACATGACCCACCTCTCTAGATCATTTTCGAAATCTTGATAGCAAATCTGTATACTTGCTGTTGGTGTTTATTTAGAAAATAATCTCCGTCAGAAATCTGGATAGATTCTGTAATATTCTCTTCTGGTTAGACTTGGTCTAAGGAACTGACAAACAAAACAGGGTATGTAATAAAAAAAAAAAAAAAAAAGCATTTCCACAGTCAAGTTTAATCTCAAAATCTTAGGAGTAAACCTTGCAGATGACTAACCTGCACAACAGCCTGGGAAATACAAAAGCATTACCTGTATTTCCCAGAAGGGGAAACAGAGCAGACTGCCTACATCATTTTCATTGTAAGGCTGGAGTAAGAATCCAGAAGTTGAAGATTTAACCACCATATCATACACATATTCTTCTCAATTGCACAAGAGGAGCTGAAATACAGTGCGATCTGCAAAAAATCTTTAATGGAACAGCCCAACTGAGTAAATACTTGCTGGCTTGATGGTAATTTTAAAGAATGAAACCTCAGACTGTTATGATTAGATTTCAAAATGTAAGCAGGATTCAATATCCACACAAAGTCGATGTTTTTTACTAGCTATGACTCAATATAGCAGGAACAAAACTTTGCACCTTCAACTTTAGTAATTATTAACTTAAGCAAATAGTCTTTACAACAGCATTAGCACTTAACAAAAACTGTAGCTTTCTACCCGACAAATCTGACAATCAGGTTGAGAAAGAAATAGCTGCTGATGACCTCTTTGTTTGCTCTGAAAAATACTAGTAACATACAGAGAGACTAGATAAAATTTTCATAATCCAAAGAAATAACCCCAAGTTGAACAGAAATAAATACCTGCAAAACAAATAGAGTGAATGAAATCAGCTATTTGGGATTAAAAAAAAAAAAAAAAAGAGTGGAACTAAGCCAAGGAGGAATAGAGAGCTGCCACACAAACAGAAATCCCAACATAAGGAGGCCAAAGATCAAGGGTAGTTGGTTTAGTTAAGAAAGCCATTCAGAGTGTATCACAGTAAAGTACTTTGTACAAGAGGTCAGGTACAACTAAGAATACACAAAAGGGCATTGAAAAGAGCTGTGAGAAACTGTGAGAGTTAAAAAGTTAAAACTGAACTGAATGTTAATGGAAATATTAATAAAGAGCAAAAGAACCTTTTCAGAACTATATACCTGTACAAAAAAGTCATGCTTCTTAAATGCAATGGATACAATGAATAAAATACGGTAGAGCTTGAAAAAAATGACAGTAGCTAATTTTGACTGTGATCAGCTACATGAACATAGAAAAATCCTGAACAAAAACTGTCTGTAAACCAAACACGAAATAATTCTGCAAAGCAAATCCCCACCGGAAAATACCCATAAAACATAATATTAAGAATAACAAAGAAAGGAGCACAATTTTAAAAATACCTTTATATAGTGAAAGGGAGGTACCACTTTGGGCATCCTTTTTGCATTCTATGCATTTCTGAAACAAATCTTGATATCCTCTGGTGAAAAAAAAAACACCCACGTAAACAACATAAAATGCAGAAACTGCCTTGAAACAGACTCCCGTCTCTCTGGAAGTTGGAGCACTCCATGCTTGACAAGAGCCACCCTCTGGGACTTCTCCAAACTTCCTACCGCAGTGGTCAGGGAGGTTCCACGTGACCCTGCCTAGGTCTGGCATAAATAGGAGCCTTTTTGAAGTAAATGTTTATCAAGCATTTACCACTTCTCCAGAAAAACTCTGTACATGTAATTACTGAAATTGATTTCTGAAGGTGCTGAGAATCTCTGGCAAGGTGCTAATATTCCAATTACTACCAGTGAAAACAATCAACAATGCAATGAAGGAGCAAAGAAAGTCAAGGGGAAACAAAAATGAAGAGAGTACTTTGCAATCATGGTTTTCACCTTCTTCACCACAAAGAAAGTACTTTGGATTCTGACTCCAATAAGCTGCATTTATTAAAATGTTATTTTAGCTGTCAGTCTCTCAGACACAATTGCAATGAATGGCCTCCAAATATACATACTACAAGTGCGAAAAATATGGCAGAGGAGAAATCAGAGAAACAAAGCCCATGTAGAGACTGGGTTTTATGTATTTTGTTTTCTTAATTATAAAGAAAATATAAATATAGAAATAAAAGAATAATATAAATTCATAAATACAAATAAAAATTGCCTTGAAAAGAAAAATAAATTCTAACACTTTTTTTTTTTTTTTTTCCCTAGAGCATGCTGCAGGTTGGTTTACTCCATGATTACAGCCAAGTATCATCTTAGCTGTTAGGACAGTCGGAAACATCTAGGCCAGAGAAACACCCAGACTGTGTTTACTTACTGTTACTTCAATCTCATAATTAAGTTCTCTTTTTTATCAATGGAAAAGTGCTACAGGATGATGCTGTTCCTGGCCCTGCCTTTGATCCACTTGTTGTCTTGTGTCAAGCTATTCTTGCCTCAGTTTCTTATATCTGCATTTGGTAAAAATAGCTTAGTTCAGTGACAACCCTGCTAGTGGCTGTAACTAAAAGCAGCACAATAGGTCCCCATGAAACTTCTGCTTCTTGAAGCAGAGCTTAAAGATAGGAAGTAAGACAAGAGCTAGCTTGCAGTAGAAGTGGGCCTCAGCTGATGCTAGAAGAGGGGAAGTCTGGAGGACCTATTTAGGTCTAGCAGCAATCAGAGGTTAATTCCATGTGTTGTTTTTGCCTTACATACCACATCTCATCTTGGTAGTGAACCAGCCAGCTGCCCTGTTTCTCAAGCAGCAGCTCCATCTGCTGCCCAAAAGGAAAGGTGAACTTTGCCTAAATATCCTAGTTATTTACAAGTGTACAAGTGTGTTTGAGTTGCAGTTCCCACAAGTACGCTGCTGCTGTTAGGTAGACATGATGCTAGGCTGGTTAGACCTTAATTAAGGGTGCAGCACAAACAAATGTAGGTATATTATTTTGAGGACCAACTCAATTCTTAAAAACTAAAAAGAAAGTTCCACTTCTTTTATGCAGGATAGAGCCTGAGCTGGTAGACCCTAAAGACTTAAATGAAGCTTTCCCCATACAGCACTGCATTATGAGGAGCACTGTGGAGGCTGTTTAAATGCTACTACCGAGAGCAGTACAGTCATGGCAAGACCAGAGGCCTACACTACGCCTTCTAGAATATAGTAATTCTTAGGATTCTCCATGTTTACAACTGCTTTGGCTCCACGAGAGATTGCTAGGTGGAGCCTAACTCCAGTATGGCATTTGCTTTAACTACGGAAGTCACAGAAACCCCTATTTTCTGAGCAGCATTAGAAGAACCATTTGATAATCAAGCAACTACTTAGCTCTGCCTTCCAATTGGCCACGCACACTCTGGCTGACTGTATGAGGTGAACCAACACGATGCTTTCATTGCCCAGGTTGCCTGGGTTATACATTGCGCTGGACATCTCAGCCCCTGATACAATTACACAATTGCTAATGGAAACTCTTTCACTGAGGTGTGTCTCACATTGATTTTTTTTTTCCTTGTTCCTCAGATTCTAGGGTACTGGTTTCTAAGTACCCTTCTAAGTTTATGGTGAAGTTTCTCTCTACTCCTATCAGTACTGGTAGTTTTAAAGTATTATTATCTTAAAAATGAGATTTGCATGAAGTAGGTAGAAAAAGATAAAATTCAGACATTGTTCCCTTTAATGGATTTAGTAATAGGCATTCATACTTCCAACAATGATCTAAACATACTGTAATATTTTCACTCACATTTAAAATATTTTCACATAGTGAAACATTATTTCTCTAATTCATTTTATTTTCTTTTTCTTCTCTGATTTGCCTTTATTATTTTATTTTTTTAGAGCTCAGAAATATTCTCAGTTGCTGTTTTTCAGGCATGTTTCCCAGGCAGAAGTACATATCTATACCTGTCACCTCATGATGAGTTACTGCGAGATGGCTAGAGACTAAATCCATTGCATGGATTTGTCTTTATCTCACTTTGCACCCATGTTTTGTCTTTCAGATTCTCACAGATATATATAATCTCATGTGGCATTGGAAAGCCAAAACTGCAGTGCAAGGGATACCAGGTAAACAGTAACAGCTTTCCCTATTACTTTAATTCAGATGCTATTGTTTTAAGAAGTTTTGTTTGAGTTTTCTCTAAAAACTCACAATGCTGGAAATCAAATCCTTAAAGTATTTTTCATATGAAATGTACCTAAGATAGCTTAAGTTTTTAAGTTGACCCAGCATATTTTGCCCAGAGTGTGGAGTCTCCTTCTCTGGAGCTCTTCCAAACCCACCTGGATGCGACTCTGTGCCACATGCTCTAGGTGACCCTGCATGTGCAGGGGGGTTGCACTAGATGATCTCCAGCGGTCTCTTCCAACCTTAACCATTCTGTGATATTTTCCATATTCTTGATGCAATGTCTGGAAGGCTTTTTTTATTCTGAAATTGCATTTTCCCATTTATTTCAAAAGTGTTAAAAAGCTCATTATAAATAACTTAAAATGAGAAATATTGGTAGAATATATATTAATTAATGCAAAAATCAAAGTTGACATAATTCACTAATATAGCATTTCCATGCGTGCAACAAGACCCAGTCGTACAAAGACTTTTCTGTTCAACTTTATGGAGGTTTGAAGAAACAGTTCCACATTATTCTCTAAATATACAGGTAAATATTAAAACGGCCAAGGGTGAAGACAATAAATATTTTATATTCGTTAGTTACAAATGAAAAAAACAGTGTTTCAAAAGTAACAACATGCATAACTGGGCAATGCTTGGGGGCATGCACATGCTGTATCTGAATTTTTCTTCAGAGCAGCTAAAAACACTAAGCCGATTCATACTAGATAAAAATAAAAGATGAAAAAACAAACAAACAAACAAAAACAAACGAAATAAAAAACATCCCACAACATTATCGTTAAGGGCTAAAGTGTCCAAAAGCGAATGCACTTACGGCACTTCAGACAGCCAGTCGTCCCAGCCATGAGGCGGCGCGCAGGCTCTATAGGCGGCGCGCAAGAGGCTCAACAGGTGGCTCCGTGGCGCAATGGATAGCGCATTGGACTTCTAGCGGGTGAAGAGATTCAAAGGTTCCGGGTTCGAGTCCCGGCGGAGTCGGGTGTTTATTTTTTATTATTCCTCCTCTCCGCAGGAATCTTTTTCCTTCCGCTTTCCTGCCCCTGCCCTCAGAGCCGGAGGAATCGGGCCGGCCGGCCGGCCTGGCGTTCCGCGGCAGCTAGTTCCCTTCAGCAAGGCTCTCCGAGTCCGTCTGAGGGAGGGGGGCAGCCGGAGACAACAGCACCAACCTCCGACCAGCGCGGCAGCAAAGCCGCCGTTTCAACTGCAACGTCCGCTTAAAAAGATCGTTTTAGAACGCTTCACTCCATTACGGTAGTGCAAAACGGCTGAAGCCGAGACACGGAGAAGTGCCGTCCCCTCAGCGTCGGCGCGCGGGCACCAACGGCCGCCAAGCGCCCCCGGCGCGCGGGCGGGGAGCGCGCGCGGCAGCAGCTGCACAGAGGAGGAGCGAGGGCAGCTAGGCGCCCTCCCGCCCCCACCGCGCGCAGCGTTAAGAAAAGCAGACCTGCGCCAAACCAACGCGTTTACGCTGCTGTGCTCCCAGAACAGCCGTCCGAAAATATCCTGAGTAGAAAATAAGACCACTTCTTTCCTGGAGGCACTTCTGTGAGGGTCCATGTTATATTTCTGGCTGAAGGTAGTTTTCAAGCAACAAAACAAGCCCACAAAAAGTAGCAGATAAAACCGAAGCCTTTAACACTTAATATCACCTCTTCCTCCTCACGTACACTTGCTACAAATAGATGAATTGCCTTTTTAATAACAGCGACTTAACAAGTACTAAAACCCAAACAGCAGCAGCAGCACTAAAGCCAAACCTCCTTCATTTTGATCATGAAAATTTAAAACTTTTAATTATGCAAATTTGGTATCTTATATCCTGGGTGGCCATGGCCTCTCTTCAACTGTAATCACCTTCAGTGTTTAAAAATAATACAGAGAAGGAAAAATCTATTTGCAAATTAAATATGCTATTGGTAACATTAATTCTAACTTTACCTCACTCCCAGCAATGCTAATAACAAGCAAGATGTACTAAGCTAATACAGTACAAAATACGGCCCACCACAGAACTGTCAAACTTTCTCAGAATTCACAGAAAAAAATATAAAAAATTAAACCTCACAATATTCATCCCATAAAAAGCATCTAAATTAAGTGACAGACGACAAAATCTTCCTTGTTCGCACTTCCAACAATGCATTTCTTCTCCCTTCTACTCCTAGTTCCTAAGGACGGCCTCAGTTTGTCAGTGAATTGACCTACTTTCTTGTGAAAAAAAATCAGAACAAGCTTTTGTATATATATTTGCATGCATGCTTTAAGCAATATTCACAAGGTATTACTGAAAGGGCTTGCAAACAAAGTAAATGCTACAGTCCAGAAGACAGACAAACTGCATGATAAAGAAGCAGGGAGCTCTTTCCAGAGAAGCATGTAGGTAGGAGTGGCTAGGGAAAGCTCTCCTGGGATACAGGCCGTATGGTGTTAAGCATAAGGGAAAGATTCCACAAAATACTTGTATGAAGAGGGTTTTGAGGAAAATGCTGCAAAGGGAATACACACTTTCAGGTAGTTAAGGCTTTGAGTGTAATGCAGCAAGAAAGCACATTGATAGAAAAATGCCACGCTTACAGCAAGTGCTGGACAAATGTTGGCAGTTACAGAATTTGTGACTAACTGAAAAAACACGGAATGTATAGGCAAAGAGGCAGTTAAATAACCAAAAAAAATCATTACACTGACTGGATAGGAAGAACTCTTTTGCCATGAGGAGAGTCAAACAGTGGAAAAGGTTATTCAGGGGGACTGTGCAGCCTCCATCCTCAAAGTTTTTAAAGTTATAAAGCCATGATCAGCCTTAGAGCTAAGCCTCCTTTGAGCAGGAAGGGTGGCCAGGATGAGCTCCCATGATCCCTGCAAACTGACTCATCCTACAAGTCCAAGTTTTACCCAGACTCATCCATCTAGACTCCTGTGATAAAGACAGAATTTATTAAAAATGAAGAGCTCAAAAGCAGTCAAAACCACATGGAGGATAGTGAAGATAATTGAGAGGGGGAAAAAAAAAAGAAAAAAAAAGAAAAAAAAACAGAAAACAAAAATAAAAGGAAAATAAGAAAAGATGGCTTCAGTTTTAGGGATACTAAACTGACTGCAAAGAAATTATTAAAGTATCCCAAAGAAGGGAGGAAGTATTGTGAAAATGAACAGCACACAGCAGTTTTGCTATATGCAGCCTCCTGTGCCTCCTGGCACACCACATCCATCACACCGCCTCTACCAGTGTTACTGTAATCTTTCTTGATAACTCTGACTGTAGCTGTAGGGGGTGGACTGTGAACTCACATGGCTGTACAGACATCGGCGGGACCCTGCCTTCAGGGCAAAAGGAAAGAGGAAAACAGGCAAAACCAAGGGGAGAAGGCAGAAAGAAACAGGAGACATTAATTAGCATTCGTATCTGCACAGAACATTCTAGTAACATCCAGCAAGTTGCTAAAACGACGGTGTGCGCACGCGTACATAAAAAAAACCCTATTGCTCCTTAGTCTGAGGAATTTCTTGTTTATCCTTTACAATAAAGGCAGAACTACAAATTAATGCACGAGGCAGCACAGTCACAAGAAAACACTGCTTGCAATTTATAAACAGTTTCTCAAAATATGCTTATGCTTTTTGATATATTTCAGTATTTTCTGAGAGATAAGCTGATCTTGTATATTGGTTTTCCAATTTCCACTCAACGATGCAACGGAATGACAACTACCATGGCTCCTTGTTTTCTTTCTTCATTGTCCAATATAAATTTCCTTGTGCTTCCATGCCTTGTTCACAGAACAAGGCACCATAGTTGCTTTTATTGGCTTTTTTATCATGCATACATATAAATGTATTAGAACAGCATCTACGTATTAGCTGAGATGTGGAGATAGGTGTTTCTACTTGTATGTGTTTGATAATTCCCAATGAATTCACTTCACTTTTTGCAGCATTCAACTTCGAGCAGCAAACACCTTTCAAGGAATCTAGAATCCTGTCTTTCTCTGGTAGTAAATACTGATGGACAACTTCAGAAGAATAACTAAGAGTCAAAGGTCCACAGCAAAAATTCTTTCAAACTTCAGTTGATGATCTACACCATGACACTTTAGCCATCTGCAGCACAAATACCTAATCCTTAAAAAAAACAGCTATTCTTCATTCTCTACTGTAAAAAATTTGAAGTTAAATACTGGTTAAGAGTATACTTCTTGTTTAAAAATTGTAAACTATGTGTTTATTATACAAAATGAATCAGCATCCCTCATCTTCTGACATTCATTCACCCAATCCATCTAAACCAATGTAGTGATAGTTTTACTTCTGTTCTTTACTGTCTTTTCTGCTACCTAAAGGCAGTAACCAAGTTATGCTAACTGTAACAGCAGTATAACAAGGTCATCAAAAGATAAACAAACAGCACAAAGCTTCACACAAGAAAAAAGGGTTATAACCTCACGGGAGAAAGACAGAACTGATACCTTCTTTCTAGTTCTGTGACAGTAGCACAGCTTTCCAAAATAACTATTAACTTTCCTGAAGAACTACTCCCAACTACTCTGGTAGCTGGTCAGCTACCAGACCACAATCTGCAAATTACCCTAGAAAAAGCACCCAACTGGCAAGTTATTTTTGCAAAGATCATTTACCAAATGATAAAAAAATAATAACAAGCAACGAAGGAGTGAATGTTAAAGAGTGTATGTGCATGAGTGTAAAAACTATGTACACCTGCAGAATGTGTAGGCATTTAGGCATTTTCAACCTTATCTTCACCGTTGGAATAAACACTCTACAACCAGACTGTTCTCACTAACCTTTGCTACAGAACTGGCCAGCAACACCTCTGGTGAGACATGGAAAAACTTGCTCTAGTAAGTAGTTAGGTCCCGAAGTGCAATACTACTTTAACAAGCTGAGACTGAAAGCTTAGTGGACCGTACTTCATTAAGTTAGACTAAGTGCTCAGATTAATAATATGCCTTCAAGTTATTATCTTTTTAACATTAATTTAAATATTTCACATAAATTCACTTTTAGACATCTGATAAAGGTACCTAAAATAGACCCCTATAGAAATTCCCAGATGCAAAAATTTCCCTAAACCTCAATTTACACAATCTTAAGAAAACAAAAACACCAGAAAGCATTCTGTAAAAGTTTATAACAAACAAGTTGTTCCAGGTTGTTATTTTTCTTCAAGTCTTAATTGTGAAACTTCTTCTTCTTCCGATTCTTCTTCCCTGCTGCAAAAGCTGCTTTTTCACTCATGATCTCCTGATACTTCCTTTTATTATATCTGAACAAAACAGATAATTTACTTTTAAGTAGAGTAAACCAAAATGCAGGAAACAAAAACACTACATACAAAATTTGCCAGATTCTCTCATTTTTTTCTCTAAAATTTCTTTAATTTTGTACACTTACGCCTATGTAAAAGAAAATCGACGCTGGCACCAATGATAAATGCAAATAAACTTGTTTCTGAAATAAGTCTGATTAAAGAATCAAGAATATTTGCATATCCAATCATTTCTTCATTAAATAGGCAATCTCACTTTGAATATTTTGCTAAAACGCTGCTACAAATTTCTCATGGTGGGAAAACTCATTAATATAAACAATGCTATAGGTAGGTTATAAAGATAATCGGCCTTTACTCAACACTGAAGGGTGAGATAAGATTAAAACTCCAGAGTGAACAGGACATGCTTACTACGTATGAATTACTTCTTTCACTAGTACAGGTTCTTATGTACCTATCTCAATTACCACTGGGGAACATGACACATTTAGCAGTAACGTAAGGCTTTTAATTGCAAGACTTAAACTTGACAAATACTTGCATTAATGCTAAAATATCTGTCTAAAGCCCTCGATTAATCACAGTATAAATTAATAAATTTCAAATACATTCATATTTTAAAATTACTTCCAACAAACACTCTACAAGCCATGTAAAGCGGCAAAGAAATTAATATATGTAAACTTGACAACCCTGACATATACTTGTCTATCCCAAATCATGTACTATTGTAAGAAAATACAATAGAGAAAAACAAAAAGAAATGCAGACTAGCATTATGTAATAACCAATATAAAAATGGATCAACTATACTCCAAAAATACTATCTTAGAAAAACAATAATTCATTCAACCACATTTTTTAAGACAGAATTCCACAGCAATTTTTGCAATTTTGATAAAATAAAATCCCATGAACTTTCATACGAACAGATAGGCAGCATTTTCTCTCAATTATTCCTAAAAAGGATTCAATTCATCTGTCACCCAAAACAAGGTTTATGCATAGACATAAGGTATTCATTCCGAATTCTTGTTTTGGGTGCAAGACCGTGTGGACACCTGTTTTTTGAAGTGAACCAGAACAGGGCTGAGTGACTTTTCTTTAATAAAGACAGTGATAACCCTTCAGAGTTGGATAAAACTGCTTTATGAAGATAAAAAAAAAAACCACTTTCTCAGTCTAATTATCCTCTGTCCCTTAGAGCTTCTCAATGGCAGTCCTGCAGAACTATTAAAACAGACTTATGCTAACTTCTTTAAAGTATTAAATATATATATATATATATATAGAAATAGAATAAAAAGAAAAAGCCATTTTAGTTAAAATATAGCTCTCACACATGCAGGATGAGTCTTACAAAACCATTTTTAAATACCTTCTAAACTCAGAATCTGCAAGCAACTCTTCAACAATTGTTCGCTTCCTTTGTTTCTTGGGGATTCGACTGTGGTAAAAGTCTACAGGAGAATCAACCACGGTTCCAACCTAGAAAATAAAAATTTTCAACAGTCTTAGTTTAACAGTAAGATGTTCAGAGTTCTGCTCTATTTTTTTGCCTAGTGACAATGTGGACAGAATACATCTATGTAAATGACCAGAATGGTGTACTTAAAAAACAAAAAAAAGTGGTAAAGTGTAAAACATTGTAAGACATAAGCAGTATTTTATATGCAAAGTAACTTTTTTTTTTCCATGTTTAGGGCACTCAAGAGGGTCTGAATTTTGAGACTACATGGTTTTCAAGATTGAACTGCTGTATCAACACTTAACTTCACAAGCCAAACCCAGCTCTCAGTTTTTAAACTGCATGGCTATAACATTTTTCCAAGGAGGAAAAGCCTCTTGACTCTTCTAAATCTTTCCTATCTCTATCATCACAGTGTTTCTGCTAGATGAATAAACAGTAGTAAACCCTGCTCTATTTTAAAGCCTCCAACCTGAAAAGCATCAGATTTGTACCAGCTGGCATGTTAGTCACTTCATAATGGAGATACATAGTGTAATCATCTCATGTTCTAAAAACTGACTGCACTTCAGTTTTTGGAATGTTTCTGTCCAAAAATTTTCATACTCAGAAACTTCAAAACACATACAACAGTCTGAAGTGAAACAGTAGTATTTTGAGAAATGTCAACCATTGCCTAAAATATGTTACCTAATAAAACAGATATACATACATGGGAACCAGGCCAAGTTCTATATATTCTTCAATAATTATCATCCTAATCAGAAGGCTTCGGGACTAAGGGCTACAGCAGCGGAAATTCTATCTTTTCAAGAAGCGAGTTGATACCATTCAAAATATATAAACTAGAAAATTAATGCTTATTATTTTCTACATGCTGTTCAAAAAAAAAAAAAAAAAAAAAAAAAAATCCATTCCACTGAGGGCTAAGAATAATGATTAAAAGGTCAAACATTTGCTCTGTTCTGTACAGTATAAACGAAAAAAAATCTAACACAGTTGTAAACTGAAGCCAAATAATAAAAATTTAAAGATATTTGAATAATTAGCCTATAAAACAAAAAAACAGAGGCTGCCAAAAAATTAGGTAGAGCATAAAGATAACTGCTCCAAACTACATTAAGCAGTATTAAGTACTGCTGCTGCTTTCTTACCTGGAAATACTTTGGTAAACCTTCTCTGTCGTTCTTTTTATAAAAGTGCTTAGGGTCCAACGAAGCTCTCATCTTCAAAACCTTGAGATCATTTTTCAGTTCACTTGTGATTTCTGGGGCTTTCATACCAAACCAACCATCACCTGTTGTTTTCTCTCGCTCTGCCTAGGATATGATAACAAGAATAATTAAATTCATTCAATAACCAGGACAGGACCAAAAAACATACAGCAATTACAAATTATCCTTGTATTTATAGAAAGTGTATCTTATGGCCGTTTTTATTAGTAAGTCATCAGGGCTACATTAATCACAGATTTGTACGACACGAGGGCATTACCTTTCACTTCAATTTCATTGTTACTTAAATGCCTAAAACAACATGCAAGGCAGAAAGTGTTAAGGTATGTCAAAGTTGTTCTTTTAAGATCTACAGAAAAACAAAACTGAAAAGAGTTCCCCAGTTTAAAAGCACATGTTTAATCAAAGCTGTAGTTAAGCAAAATAGCTCTACTCAGGTCTGATACCACATCAGAACTTACTTTTCGAAACCTCTGACTGACACAACTAGCGAGCAGACTTTGCTTCTACACAACTGCTTTTCACAAGATAGGTCAAGGAAGATCTTAACAGTTCATCGTTCCTCTGTCATGTGAAGCCTGTATGTGCATACAGCCCCAACATGGTGTTTCCAACCTAATGTTCTGTTTTGTCATTTGAGTTACTAGCTCTCCACTCACCTTGCGCTGTTTCTTCAGCTGGTGAAGGGACTCCCTAAAGGGTGGAACACATTCCTTTTTTTCAAAATCCGGGGTTATTATACTCTTCTGCAAGAGCTGTAAAAAAAAGAAAAAGAAATTTAATATCAGGCAGTCATACGATAAGAATTTTACTGTTCACTTGTATAAACAGAAGCTACCAAAAGAATGATGGAGGGTTTAAGAAAGCATTAAAATAAAATAGTTTTGAGTTGAAAATAGCTTCTTCGAAGAAGATAGCAGTGACCTCCAAAACAGAAAGAGGGAGCAGAAACCTGACCAGCAACAGAAAACACTTGGCTACTTTTTGAGAGAAAGGGATAGTGAATATACCAGAGTATAAAGAGCTACCATGGAAAAAGCCTAGGAAGAGTCTCAATAAAAATAATGCATTTCCTTTCTCCCACAAGTGCTCTGAGATGCAATTATCAGTTCTATATTAAGAATGGTACAGACCTGAATTTAGAGAAATTTATTCTTGCTATAGACTAAATACCCTGTTATCAGAGCCTTAAACTCATGTTAAGTAAAGCAACAGATACAATTAGTTCTCTTTATTATACAGAATAACTCTGGTATTTGCACTGCTTTTCCATTTCCTATGTCACATTATTATCAATATTAAAAGCAGTTATATACACTTTCTAGACAGAAAAAAAGGTATTTGCAAAAGAGGATAGTAGGCTATGTCTTTATACAGAATGAAAACAGATTTATTAAATATCTTTGTGTTACTGTGGTTAGTTTACTGCACAATTGTAAACACAATACCTCATCTTTCTTCTTCTCCTTCAGTTGTTTAATTATGTTTGAGCTAGATTTTTGTTTTTTTGCATCAAAGCTAATATATAAACCTCCAAGCTTCTTAATATTCAAACCGGGATCTATGCTGCTGGACAGATGTAAACTGAAAGAAAAAAGTTAAAAAGAGTAAATAAAATTAACAAGCATGTAGTTATATCTACTGTCCTCTGGGAAAGATAAACACAGAAAACATTTTCTTCTTCTCAAATAAGTGCAGTACTGCAAGTCTCTTTTTGAGTTCTCTATATCTAGAAGATTAAGCTAGTTAAGATGAAAGAAAAAGCATGCTGTAATATTAAGTGCATGTTTAATGAAGAGCACTACCAGTGGGACTACTAAAAATCCTTCATGTAATATTGAGCAAAAACAAACAAAAAAATTCTCACTTTCATTTTCAAATGTGTACTTACATATATACACACACACACACACACACACACACACACAGAGGCATCTAAATACCTATAACTGTTTTATCATCTGAACAACCCATTTCACGTGCATTACTTCGTGATGACAAAACTTCATTTATTCCACATCATTTACCCTGTATGTACACGTACTACATGCTTCCCAAATAAAGTGCAGATTCTTTAGTTATTCCCCCCAAAGATACTTACACATTATTCTTACTTTTTAACACCACTTCTTGTTCATCTTTCTCGTCTTCATCTATCAAATCCTCTTCAGCCTCTTCCACATCTGAGGATTCCTCACCTTTTGCACTTCCTCCATGCTTACTTCCAGCATCACTAACTAGGTCTACCCGATCTAGGTAATACTGTTGGCTAGAACCCATGCCTGGCTCGGTATCGATTACAAAAAGCCCTTCAGCATGGAGCGTATTTTGTTTTAAAGATTTGTTCAAGGACAGTGTTCTTTTATTTGCTGTTGTGTTAATCAGTCCCTCTTCCTCTATACATGTGTCTGCTATATCACTATTTTGAGATTCATCACTTTCATCTTTATTCAGAAATAATGTGAAAGAATCATTTTTGCTGTTGGATCTTTTGCTGCCATGGGATTCGGGTTCGCTGTATTGTCCTGTTTCGTCTTCATCACTGTCTACCCCAATTTCAAGCATTCTGGATTCACCAGCAATGTTATCGGTCACTCGTGCAATAGGCTTGTCCTTCTGCGGCCTGCTCACTACATTAGATCGATTATCCACACTTAATTCATCAGCATGGTTGAAAGACTCCTGTACAGCTGCCTCATCATCTGCTCCTTCCTGTTCTGAATTTTTTTTGCTTTTATTTGGTGTTATTTGCCCTGGGGATTTTAAGGATTGTTTGACACTCATGCAGTCAGTGAAAGTAAGATCCATGCTCTTTGGTTCCTCCCCTACCATACATATTTCATTGGGTTTTTCTTGTATTTGGCCACATACTTCCTTTGAATCATCTGCACCAACAATCTCTATATCTTTTATTGCCTTTTTTCTAGGCGATTCAGTGACACTTCTTTGCGTTACTTTTGCAAGACTGCTGGGTGTTGTATCATTCAAAAAATCTTGTTTCACATCTTCACTCAGGGTTGTACTAGCAGATCCAGGGGACTGTTTGCTCTTAAGAGAACTTAGTTCTTTATTATCCTGAGCAAGAGAGTTTTCTGCATCAGAGACACATTTTGCAAGAGATACAGAATATGAAATTGTTGTTGGCTCAGATTTAACTGTGTCTTCAATTAAAATCTGATCTTCTGAAACAGTTTTATTTCCTTTCTCAATCTGTTCAACATTTTCTGTTTGTGACTTCATTTGCATACTTCTAGTACTTCTAGTAATTCGTTTGGTAGTGACAGATGGTTCTGTAAGAAAGCAGCATGTCTCTGCATCAGAAATATCTTCACCCTGGACTTCAAAAATTGGGTCTGATTGCACTTTTTTTTTGCTTTGCCTGCTTCTTGCAGTTTTGGTAACACCAGGCATCCGGACACCAGAAACAGAAGAACAAGACTCTGCTTCAGAGATATCATCTTCATCCTGAGTACTCATTAACTCATTTAGAAAAGCTGTCCTGTCTTGCCTTTTTTTGGCAGGAGAATCTGGTTGATAAGGAACTACTATCTGTCGTCTTCTTGTTACCCTTATGATCAACGGCGTCTGAAGACCAGACACAGAAGAGCAGTTTGACTCTGTTTCGGACACATCCCCATCAGCTTGTGGTTCAGCAATTGATTTTGCAACAGTTTTGTTCTGACTTCTAGTTATTTGCATCTCTGAGGTATCACTAACATCTGATTTTGTTTCTGCATGTTCCAGCTCTTCAAGTTGGGATTCAGGAATTACCTCTGGCCTACAAGTTGATTTACTCCTCCCTCTGGTCATCCTCATAGATACAGGAGTACTATTTTCAGCAGATGCCATCTAGAAAAAGAATGAAAAAGTCTGCTATTCACAAGTAAGCTAATCTCAAAAAATATATACTTTAGTAAACAGTAATACCTCTGTTTAACCTTAAAAGATTCTAGAAAGCTATTGTGGGAAGCAAACCCAAAGGTAACGTTCAGAAAGAAAGATTTGCCTAACTACAAAACATTCGGGCCTAGCACCGGGCAGAAGGCATCCCCAAACGATTGCGCTACCCAAAATCCGATCTGTTTTATACCGTTTTAGCTGCTTCAGGCACTAAAGGAGGACAGGTCTCCTCGCCGCCTGCCCGTTACCTGGCAGGCAGAGGAGAATCTGGGAGCAAGGCGCTGGGCTGCAGGCAGGCGCACGCTGCCATCGCAGGGGCCTCCCCACCGGGCAGGGGCCAGCCCTGCGCGTCGAACCCGCGCTGCCCGCAGCCCCGCGGCGGGAGCCGCG
>VZSV01000147.1:492847-571328 GCA_013398735.1 Nothocercus julius | reverse complement strand
CCGCCCGGCCCTCTGTCACGGCGCTGCGTCGGGGGCGCGTGTGGGGAATGAAAGCGATCCAGAGAGCGGCTAGGGAGCGCCTCGTGTGTGCAGGAGGTGCCGAATAACGTACACCTGATGGACAGGAAGGATAACATATCGCATCAACTTCTGTAAACAGCCAGACTAACTCACAGAAACAGACTGGCTAATACAACAATTCTTCAGACTGGCACTTGCTGAGTGGTAGCAACGCTCATTCTACTGACTGTTTTTGCAGGCTTGCCTCCGCTTCTCCAGCACAAGACTTGCTTAAAACGGAATACATTTTTCCCCATGTAAAATAGAAACCAGATGCTCTTAAAGCATTAACTTTGCTTAATGTCAAAAATAATTTGAAAATTGGAATATTGGAATATTGAAAAAATAATTGGGAAAGCAGCAGTTACCATGACCTAAAAGTTGAGATTTTGCTTTTGAAGATAAAAAAGGTTCATCTGGACATTGCTAACACTTAAGCAAAATAAGCTGTTTCTAGCCAGCACGGGAGTGAGGTGGGTCCCTGCATGGTCCCTCTCCTCTGCAACGAACACTTCCCTGGGAAATTTAAAGAAAAACAGCTAAGCTTTTCACTGCCCCTAGATGCTTTTTTATCACTGTCCCAAAGTTCTGTGAGACCGAAACTCAGGACCGCTCATACATGTAATATCTGGATTTCCCCAGTCATTGCCTGGTCTGTGGACTCGTTCACTGAATGTCTACCTAGCTCTTGCTCCTGGGAGACCTCAAAGCCCAGGCATCGTTACCGTTACTTGCTTTTGCACACAGGGCAGTGATGTGACTGGCACCACCTCTCTAGGCAGAACAGTAGCAGCAGATCCAGGTCTTCTGAGTCCTAAATCAAGTGTCTAAGCAACATTACTGCAAATGCAGAATGCCTCATGAATTTACACGTCAGCCTTGCATGTCTTCAGTCCTTTTCTCTGTACAACAGGCAGTGGGTGGAAGCAGATTTACCTGTAGCTCTGAACAGTGGTGTTGCGTATCACTTTCTGTACTGCTCTCCCCACTGATTTGCTTTCTATTATATTATAAATCCAAGATAGCTTAGGATGTTGAATTACAAATCTCCCCACCATATATTCAAAACTGAACTACCAATAGAGAGAAGGTGCCTCATCTCTCCTAAAGCTTACTAAGTGAAAAAAAAGTCCACTGATGTTACAGATGTTAGTGTTCTCCATGTTGAAATGCTGTATAGATACTATTCTCTATCTCTAGTTTACTCTTTATTGCTTTTTTTGTAGTGCTTCCTTATAAGAATCACAAGACACTTAATGAACACTAAACTGACAATGAATTTTTTATAAGATGACTGTTACGAGTTAAGTAGAGGTTTACTGGCAAAATATTTCTTCCTGTTTTGTTTGTGCATTTGATCGTGCTTAGTACATAACCAGTTTCATAGGTCCCTAGATACATAGGAAGGACCTTTTCCATAACCATGAAAAAATGATTCACCAGTGAACAGACCTACAAAAAGATGGGGAAGAGTGTCAGACTGACTGTCAGTACTCAGATACCAGCTATTCCCTTCTTTTTCGAGTGTCTCTCCCATTGCACAGAAAGAGAGACATAGTTCAAAAACAGGCATCACAGTATTAAAGTGACTTTTAGGAGGCCAGTGAAAGGCAGAGTCAGTTTTGGAAGTATATTTAAGTCCTTGTTTTGAATTGTTTTGAATTGACTGTGTTCAAACTTAGTACTGAGAACTGTGAGCAACAACCTGATTAAGCAGAGATATGTCATACCTAGTGGATCTATTGCAAAAACAGCAAAGTGGGGAATGATTTTCTTATAGTTATTATGAAACGTATTAGAACTGATATTCAAAGTCAGGTCACTGGACTCCGAGACCTATATCTTAATGTAGCCTGTAGGTTTCTTATTCCATAATAATGCTGGAATTGGTTTTGTTTACTTCAGGTGTTGGTGTGTTTCTAATTGTACCTCAAAGCTGTTTTATCACTAATATCTCAGGATACATTAGTAAGAACAGCTAGAGTTTAAAGAAATATGTACACACTCTGCACATACACTGCAGTTGACAGTTTGAGGAGATTCATCTCCCAAAATTTAGAAATCCATGTCATAGAGATGTCTAAATCTAGATAATTAATATTCTTTAATAGTGTTTATTTCTCTAAATTGATTGGAGGACAACTCTGCAGTTTCATAACTAATTATACAGCTTGTTCAAAAATTACCTGCTTTTCTCCTTTTTTTTTTTTTTTTTCCTAAAAATGCCATTTATGTGACACGCTAGGATGTAAATGTGTGTGGTAGAGAGCTCTGAAGTTAGGCTAATGAATTTTACCCTTTCTTTCTACTTGACAAGCGCAGGTCTTCAAAAGCATTTAATACAGAGAAAATAGTATGGTTCTAACCCTTCCTAGAGGAAAGATACTTGAACAAATGCACTCATACTGTAAAAAATAAGTGTCATAAGAGGTATAGCTGTAATTTTGCTTTCTTATCTGTTTTGGATGGGAAATGGCTTTTGTGAGCAGTGGTAGCCAACGATGTTTTGGAATCATCACTCCCTGAAGATATATTGAGCTGACATAGGCACTAAAGCCTAAAAGCAATAATGCGCTGCCCCCCCTTGCTGGCATTCAAAGTTTCTGACTGTGATGATGAAAACTCTCTGAATGCAAGGTGGGGGGCGACTGCTGCCTAGCTGGCATTGCTGAGATGTCACAGCTACTGTTACAAAGGTTTCTCCCGCTCAGAGCTATGCTGCCTGGAGCCTGGTCGAGCAAGAGGCCTGTGAGCAAGTGCCAGGAGCAGGGCTGCCGGCCCACGGGGCTTCAGGGGGTCTGTGTGCTCCCCCTGAGCTGCCCCCAGCAAGACAAGGCCCTACTTGAGACGCCTGTCTGAGTGGTAACCAAAAGGGACATGGCTTGTTTGAAGATTACCCTGTTTCAAAATATCTGCTCTGCTGTTATAGGGAACACACAAGATTATTAGAACAGGAAAAAGATTAGGAAATGGGGGACAAACGGGAATTCTCTCTCTTGCCCATTTTCTGTACACTTAGCAACATTTTGTACAGTCAGTTGTGCTGCTTCATCTAAATGATAGGCAATTTATCCTTTTTTTTCCTACAGAGTGTGGAAGAAAAGCTTTTAATTTTATATAGGAGAATGTGATAGTGAAACATTACTTGGCAGTGAGTACCTAAAGCTACTCAGGGTTTGAGTTCTCATTTTAAAGAAAATAATGGATTTCTTTGAAGTATGTTTTAAGAAATGAATATAAATTGTGTATGTTCAGTCCTCAGTTTAAAGGCTCAAGACTTCCCAGGGCTTCCAGTCCTCCTACGTGGCAATAGGCAGGAGACCCCTTGATACTTATAGGCAAAACAGAGCAATTTTTCTCTTCAGTCTCTTCAGTTCTATGCCTATAGCATACACTGGATGTGTACTCACATCCATACACACAGTGATTCACAAAGGGTCGTAATGGAACAATTACAGATATTGGAGCTCAACATTGCAAATCACAGTGCTGATACAACAAAACGATTGTGATTTCATAGAGAATTTTTAAACCTCTCCTGCCTGAATGTAGTTATTGCAGAAAATCATCATCTTTAACCAGAGGCCAGAAGCAACAAGTATTCTATTTCGTGCATGGAAAAGACTATGAAATGCTACTGAAAACCCTGGATGTCCAGGTAGTATTGAGTAGGGAAAAAAAAAGAACAATCTCCAACTCTGCAGGAAGCGGAATTTTTCGTTTCCTCTGTGATCATTTTTACACAGAATCATTAATATGGATTATTAATTCATGTATTCATCCAGTTAATCCATATAAATGGATTTGTCTTTCTGAAAGATGATCATTCCCAGCTCTATACCTTTCTGTTACTGCACTCAGATCCTGGCCCACAGAGGGAGTTGGCTTTGCCATGCCTTCAGGTTAGTCACCCAGCTCCCAGAGTAGAAATGACAGTCTGGCTAATTCATCTGAGTTGACTCAATTCTTCTTCACTCTGTGGTATCCCAAATGCGACTGACTGCAGGGAAAAGCTGAACAGAATGACAATGGAAGGGAGCAGTTCTTGAAACAGTCCAGAAGTGGAAATTCAGGATTTCTTGTTGGTAAGGTAGTATGCTTTAAATTGGAATACACTCTTGTAATGTGATGACTGCATTAAGGCCCTCAAACTTTTAGATTTTTCTAGCTAGGCATGTTTGCATACAAAACAGTTTGGAAGAAATAAAAACGTATGAAGAATTTTGGCACAGTGAGGAGCAGAAATTAGGAAACTGAGGAGTAAGTATCTAGTACCTAGTGTGTTTGTGGACCTGTTAATGTTAGACATACAAACACTACAGAAGGGAATTCTAACTGCATAAAACCTTTGAGTCTGCATGTCACTATCTCTTCCCTTTATACAAAGTTAAATAATGCAATGGGATTCTGGCCTCATGAAACATAAGCCAGTGGCTTTGGAGAGGAAGAGTTTTACTTAGTTTAACTCTTAGAGGATAAGGTACTGTGCTGCACAGATAAGAGGATGAAATCTGGCTTTGTGGCTAAACATTTGCCTTTGTTCTGTTTTAAGAATTCTTCATGTAGTTTAGCCATGGAACTCCTTGTCTCAGGATAAAGTAGATGGTAAAAGTCTACACAAGTTTAAAAAGCAAGTGAATAAACCAATTAAAAATCCATTCAAAGCTATTAAAAACAAAGGTAGCACTTCTGGTGTGGGAGAATCATGATCTCTATGTCTGTGTGTGCATCTGCATTCATTACTCTGAGGCATCTGTTGTTGTTGATACCCATGAGTGGATGTTCCAAGAACAGACTGCTAGGTATCTAAAAACTATTGCCAAACAATACATTAACCGACTTGGTGCTGAGCTGTGAAGACCAGAAACACTGTGTTAGGTGCTATGTGAGTTCATGGGGTTGGCCATTATGTTCAGAAAAGATAATATTTCTTAACTTGGATCAGGCTTTTCTGCCCCTTCTGTGTTGCAGGGAATATCTAAACTCTTTGGGGATGCTCTGGCTTAGCTAAGAAGCATAACAACTAGAAGAAACATTTACCTTGTTTTCACTCTGTCCTTTCACAGCTTTCCATGCAACGGAGCAGAATCTAAAGCTGTTTTCCTTTGTCCCTCTTCCTTAAAAAGGAAAATAACTAAAAGTAACTGAAATGTTTTAAGTTCAGGAAATTCAAATGTCCAAAAAGAAAGAAATACTAAATAATTCAGTCTGGAAGAGACCTCTGTAAGGCATGTGGTCCAGCTTCCTGCTCAAAGCAGGTATAATCAGATTGAAGTGCATAGGGTCTTGTCTGATCCAGCTTTAAATATCTCCAAGGATGGATATGCCACATGCTCTCTAGGCACCCTATTCTTATGTTCAGACATCCCTGTGGTGAAAAAAGTTCCTTCTATCCGCTTAAAATATTGCAAATGGGGTCTCTTGCTTTTTGCCGTATCACTGTGCACGCAGCTCCAAGAAGAGCCTAGATCATCTTCTCTATATGCTCCCATTAGGTTGTTGAAGAAGTTGGCCAGTATAGGCAATTATGCCAGTCTGGCGCTTCAGAGAGACACCCTGGAATGGAACCAAATAACAGTGTAGCAGGTCTTGGCTGATTTTTTTGTTTTTCACTCTTTTCAAAAGTTCACAGAGACACTTCTACATTTCCATACATCTACTCCCTCGGAGCCCACAGAACAAAAGAAAATGCTCTGTAATCTTCAGTCTGTGCATAATGAAAATAGCCCAATTAAAAGATAGTAGGCGGCACAAAGATATTTAAAACACTCTAAAATTGGTTTGGAGAGGATCGCTGGTACAGACACTGAAAGTGATAGACTACCTCTGCACCTGGGGAAGTCTGGTCTAATTTGTGCCTGCTGTGTCATGGGAAGGAGACTGCTAAGGCTGTGGGTGCTGCTGCCGTCTACTGGGTAGCCCTATGGTATTCACTAACACAAGAACTTTGACGTACACCAAAAGGTTCACCGCAGCAGCTCAGCATCAGGAGGGATGAAAAGTGGTTTAGAGCTTCCAAAGTACCTGTTCTGTGGACTGCAAAAGTTGGAATGCTGTAGTTTTAGAATACTCTTTTGGGAAGGAAATCCATTTCATTTGCTCCTCATAGCAGATTTCCATGCACAGAGACAGTAAAACTTGAAATTCCTGTGTTTCATAACCCTTCAGAATGAAGGTGTATTCCAGGTATTCAGGTGAAGTGAAAAAAAAAAAAGTAACATCCCAATAACCAGTCACATCTTCATTATGCATCATAAAGAAGGGACCAAGTGCCTACCTGCTTGAACCCCTCCTATATCTTACAATGCACAAGCAGAGCATTTCTCTGCATTAGTATCCCTTGTGGAGAAGACTGGAGCTGATACTTTTGCCAGAAGTGCTCTATTGCTGCACCAACAAAGGAAGAACAATTTAGGACAAGTATAAGAAGGAAATAAGATACTCTTACCAAGTGATCTCTTCAAAGCAATCCTATTAAAAAGATACTGGACTATGACTTCTATTTTTAGTTAGGAATCATATTTAAAGTTTAATGTTAATCTCTTCTCTTGGTCAGTTAATACCAAACATAATGCTAGGCATTCATTTAAAAAACCCAGGAAACAATTTGGTACTGAATAATGATAGTCACAGTCATTTGGTGTGACAGATAAGGTTTGAACTTTTACTTTTAGCTATGCAACAAATTCACATCGGCTTGGCTGTTGATTAAAATCATAGTCTTTTTGTCAAAATCAAATAGGATCATTGAAATAATCCTACTCTTTTCTGAGCTGTAACGATACTACTGGTAAGCATTAAGAATGATAATATGGAGGTGATCTGGAGAGGCAAGAGCATCTCTGAATATTCCTGTTAAAACTTCTAAAGGATTTTTGATCTTTAGTTGCTTTGTTCAATATATCTGTCTATATTTTCTCCTCACAATTATCATATTCTGGAAACAATGCACACGAAGCTTCAAGGTGTATGTACTCAAAATATTTGCTTATATGCATATATATATATACACACACACACATATACATTATTATTCTGTGTCAAATTGCTTTTCTAGTTTGGTGAATCATAAAAATTCTGAAGGTCAGTTTGTTCCTTAGTGACTCCTGTGAAAACTAACTCTCTATCCTTGTTCCTTTCTTTCCCCCTAACATAACGGCCACCCCAACATATGTGTATTTTATAACACACACATACACACACATATTTATATGTATCAATACAATGATTTAGCCATTTCTGCTTACTAATCTTTTTTTTTTATCTTCTCAGGTAGAAATCCTTGACTGGAAGACAAAGAAACAACTATGCTTCCTAGATAAGGTAAAACAAAAATATGTTTAAAATGGTAGGTGGCTAAGTAAATTTTGTGTTTGCAAAAAGTATTTCATCTCCTGAATGAAAGCCTTTCTTTGGCCACTGCAGAGGCAGCAACAATGCACACTTCCTTACGCTGCCTACAGAGTACAACCCTTTTTCAGAAAGCACTCTTGGGCAAAAAGCTCAACTTGAGATGCTTCACTAAGGCAGAGACAGCTTTGCCATATTCACCCACAAGCCATCAATCTGCCATTGCTGTTGTGCTAAGCCTTGATCACTGCTACAGTAGCTGCTTCTGAAACAAGAGCCATAAATTAAATCCTCCTCTTTTCCTGTAAGAAGTACTCTGAAACATCCATTTCAACCATAGGTAGATAGAAGGCTGAAACCATAGCTAGATATAAGCTTGTCAAATTCACCTTTCTACTTGAATAGTCTGAACAGTCATCTTTCAAAATATGTCTCATATGTATGATACTCTTTGTTGCCTAGGTTGAATCAAATGCCACAATTAGGGAAATCAGATTGATGTTCCATAGATCATGTAAGTATAAGTTTTGCAACAGTTAACATCATAACAGAATACTGAATATATAAATAAGAGGCAATTACAGTTTGGAATGTGAAATACACACAGTGCTAAATAAGTTGCACATGAATGTGATCACAGTGAGATTTTAAAATCATTTTTCTTTATACTATCATACATTTCTTTTTCCTGATATATATAATTTCTGACAATTTCTCACATTCCATGATAATATAAATAATCTTAAAAATTTTCAGATAAATCTTATCTTATTTTTTTGCATTCATTATAATAGTTAAATCAAAAAACAAGTATTGTAAATCACACAATTCTATATGGTCTTGCAGATCCTCAGTGGTATCCAGCAAGGCAGTCGATAAGGCTGGATCCAAGTAAGTACTTGGGAAGACTAGCTGTGGGCAGGGGGCTGGCATAAAAAGTGTACTTTGCATGGGTATTAGGGCTTAAGAATAAGTGTCCAGCTATGCTGATTAGCCCTGTGAAGACTGAAGAGAATCCAGAACAAATTTAATTCTTTGAAAGTATTGGACAGAGTTCCGCCCAGGTATCGGGTGCTTGGCAATTAACTCAGGGGTCTGGACGTTGTTCTAATGCACTTGCCAACTACTGAACACCTCTGCTTCAAAGTCAAGCAGCTTGGAATCTAGGTCTAATTTTTCCTTAGCTGCACTGAAATGATCCCACAGTGATGCTCAGCTGGGAGTACTAAGATGGGCTATGAGTTATAGCTGTCAGTTCACATAATCCTCTGCTCTCAGGCAGGAATTACAGTTCTTCTGGAGTAAGCTGATGCTAAATACATTACCATATAGGATTTGCTGACATAGCTGGTGCCAGCTGGCTGACTTGATTAATCTGGATATAGGTATTGCTAATAGAAGTCTCTTAGTACACTAACTTGGTGCACAAAGAAAAGACAAATTGCAAAATGGTCTTATCATCTTAACATTCAGTAGAAAGTGTAGCCTTATGTTTTTGCTTCCATTTAGCATAATTTGATTTATACATTCCCATAAAATTGTCCTAACTGAAATTAATTCATTGTATAGAATCTGGAAAATAGGAGCATGAGTATCCTATTTTCCTTCCACAAATATCTACTTTATCAGACCCCCTCAAGGGACTCATGTTGTGAGACTTGCTATAAAAAAAAGGCTGGCCTCGTAACAATTCCCCCAAATTTTGGAGTTTAAAGTTTGAACATCAGCTAAGGCAGCTTATAGCTGGTATGCATCTTGTAGATTAAATTCCTAACATGGGAAGTGAAACTTAAAGTAAGTGTCTGACAATACCCTGAATATACAAGATGTTACAAAGCAGGGAGAGAAGGAGCCTCGTCTTTATCTTACCTCCTTTTCCCAAGGAAAAGTCAAAGCCCTGTGGAATAACCCCATAGTTAGTTGGTTGGAAAGAAAGGAGGAAATGAAAAGCTCTGTAGAGGTCTTCCAGTCTCAGCTTATTCCAGCTTTGGTGTGTCTGGTGATGAGCAAGAAGAGGGGAGCAAGAGAATGAGGTTCAGCTGTGAAGTGCACTACGTGGCAGTTACCTGTCAGCAACTTCTGCTGTATCCATGAAGAAACAGGCTAGCAGGCTGGGCTGGCAGATAGAATTGAGAATTGAGAATTGAGAATTCTCCTAACTGTTTAGATGTAAGACAACTTATATGTGATTACTAAGATAATCAAAGTTAAAGCATACAAGCATTTTTAGTTTATTATTGAGATTCCAGTGAACCTGTGTCAGGTCAAAGAGTCTCACAGATTGGTTAAAGCACAATATAAGGCTAAGATGCTACCGAAGTTGACTTTCATTTCACTGAGATGTTAACTACTTCTTTCCTTCTTAGAAGGAAAGTCCCTGAGAGATGAGGAAATCCTGCAGCACCTCCCTGTTGGCACAACCGCTACTTTATATTTTAAAGATTTAGGGCCACAGATAGGATGGACTACGGTGAGCTATGTTACAAGTCCAAGGCATTTTAAGGGGTATTTCTCCATTATTAATCCTTACATCACTTTCTGTCCCTCTGCAATATTTCTGCATGATGACTGCTCTAATAGTGGATGCAGGCAATGAATCCTCATCACTTCAGTTCATTTAACCAGAGAAACCAGTAGCAGAATATTTTGAATGCCTCGTCCCCTGGAGAGCAGCAGTGAATTTGCTGCAGGGTAGGCTGGCTCTGCTGGACTAAGCTGCCACATCTCTCACAGATTTAGATGTCTGATGCAGAATCACTAGGAACTAAGTGTCTAACTGTCCTTAAGGATCTGGTTCAGAAGATCTATATAACTTCTCTCAAAGATCAGGATTATACTCACATGAATTTTCCTGCAGAGAGGCATGTGAGTGGTTTTTCATTTCTGCAATTCAACAGACTTTAGCAGGAAAATGCAGGAAAGTAAAAGTAGCTGTCTGCGTGTGGCTCTGCCCCAGGATGCTAATGGCAGGTTTCTGACAGCTGATCATTTCTGCAGTATTAGCAGTCATCCAAGAAGGCTGCACACATTTGGTCTCCTAATTCACAGGCTCACTCCATCAGGGCTCGCTCAGCAGGTGAAACAGCGCTGCTGTTATGCACAGAGGTGACCTTGCAAGGTCTTCTGAGTCTCCACAGCACACATGGTATCTGCTAGTCCCAATTAAACAGCACAGCACAAAGTGAAAGGCATCCGCTAAATTAAAGGCACATGTAGCATTTTCTGGCTATGCAACACTAATAATGTGTTACTGACAAATAGCAAAGACAATACTGACAAAAGGTAAAATATAAAATAATTATTCTATTAGACTAAATCCCCGATCATTACTTTGGATGCTCTGCTGATAAAACAGGCAGCCGGTAAATCATAATCCTAAAACCAGGAAAAAAATTATGCAGACAATGCAGATTCAAGGTGCACATGCATTAATATACACCAAAATATCACAGTGCAGAGTAACACCAGTCAACCTCGACCATTTCATCATCCTTCATTTACACTCTGTTCTCCCTGTCCTTTAAGCTACTTCATTCAAATGTAAGCTAAGAAATACTTCAGTTTTATCAAATAAAAAGAAAAACTTCTCATCTACAATCAAGTCATACCTTTGCCAGAAAAAAATGCTGGTTCTGTTACAAAAATGGATGTTAATATAACAATTGTTCTGAGTGTCGAAGTGACTCTAAACACATTAGAAATCAGTGAAACTTTGACAGAAGCGCATAAGACTTCCCTTCTTTCTACATAACTGAGGCATGGACCTACCTTACTCAGTTATAGAAGAGGAAAGTGAAACTATTAAACCTTCGTTCAAAGTCAGCCTCAATGTAAAGTGATATTCCTAATACATTTGAAATAAAATTAAGCTGGATAATAGCTTACTTCAATTTACTTTCTTTCTCAGAGATTATTTGAATACAGAATGAATTGGTTGTCATTGTGACAAAATGATTCCAGCTCTGTACAAATGCACAGCATATACATGTTATCATGCATGTATGTGCTATGTTAACTGTTCATACAAATGATGTCATACGTCATATGCAAAACATTTTAAACCAAATTAATTCATTAGAAACAAAGTCCCTCTTTTTCAAGATAAATTCTTCACCAAGTTTCCTTTTTACCAAAATAAAGCAATAGTCTTTGAGGGCATAAGCAGGGCAGTTGTGTAAATGTAACATGCATGTACATTTATCATGAGCTTTGGGTTGCCATGATAACATGTTCTTACCCATATTGTGTCAGCTGCACTGACTATGGCTGTAGTTCCGTGCAATTACTGCAAATGCATTGCAAATGGTTTAAATGCATGTCTACAAGTTTCATGTCGTATTCCCAAACCTGCTATTCTCTCCTTGCCTCTCTAAATGCCACTCCGGGTCAGCGGAGGTGTTTATCCCACTGCATTTCCTATTATGAAGAAACCAAGCACAAGTACCATCTGATTCAGCTGTCTAATTATTCTCTCTCTTTTTGCAGGTATTTTTGATAGAATATACAGGTCCATTGTTCATCTATTTTCTGTTTTATTTCCGCATGCCTTTTGTCTATGGCCTGGATGAGAGGTTTACATCAAGCCCACATCCAGTAGTTAAGTAAGTCCATTTGCAGGCCTTGAGCAGTATTTCTTGTTAGTGATGTAGTTTTATTCCAAATGTCTTGCCACACCTGTTTCTTTAAGCATTCTTAAATGCTTTTGTCTTGCTGTTTCTAGCTTGGCATGTATCTGCCATTCTTTCCACTACATCAAAAGGTTGATTGAAACAATATTTGTTCATCGGTTCTCCCATGGGACTATGCCACTGAGGAATATTGTGAAGGTAAATTGTGACCAAACCTATCCATAGCCCCCTTATATATCCAACCTAGCCACCCTCCACACTGCTGCTGCTGCAGTACAGGTTTGTTGGTGTGACTTTTGTAGTAATGCACAGAAAACTTCACCATAAATCACTAGTTCTTTCAAAATATTTCTTATTGTATAATCCACATGTTGCCATACTATTACTTATATTATAGTTTTCTCATTGCTTTCAGAATTTCATACCTTCAGCATTCCCTTTTCTTCACTCCCTGGTAGCTCCCCGGGTACAAAGGGTTTAGTTAACAACCTCAACTGTTGAGGTAGTAGAGAAAAATACATTGTTGGAAGGGTTGATTTTAAAAATCTGCTTTTTATAGCAGTCATTTTACACCTCATTCCCCCCAACACTATCTTTACCATCTAGCAACTGTAAACTTAACTTTAATTGTTCCAGCACAAAGCAGCGTGGCTATTCTGTATTTTCTTCCTGTGGCTTGGACACATACCCCACTGTTGGCAGTGCTGCTGCGGCGTAGGGTGGTTGTTAAGCTGCAGACCTCCTATTACCTAGATGTCTGCAAGGCAGTGCAGTAGACTGTGCAGTGATTCACAGACTCATGATTTTAGAATGTTCACAGCAGAACACATATCATAATCCAAATTATGTTTTATGCTCTGCAAGAGAGCAGATTATCATCTATAGAGGGAAAAGCACATACTATGATATCAGCAAATGGGTATTCAACACCTTTTATTTACTCTGTCCCTTGGAATTTACACTATGGCAGGGATACTCCGAGCAGCTGAAGCTCTGCCTTGTGGCTAACTCATTGCAGCTGTGCAGCAGCTCTGTGATTCTGGCAACAGCTTCATGTTTCTGAATGGAAGGAGGGTCTAGGGCTAAGCAGTAGCCTTCGGAAAGAATCCCCCCCAGTAACTTACTGTCAGCATTTCCTGAAACAGAAGGATGCGTGGGTTCTGAAAAGGCTAGTGGCTCCCTTAAAGGTTTGTTCCTGACACAACAGTAACTAATACATGCTGAGCAGCAGATCTGTGAAATTAGAAAATCTTTACTTTGAAAAAAAAAAAAAAATCTGTACAGTGTGATAAATCCTCATTTATCCCTGCCACCTCTGACAACTGTTCCCTTCAAACCATACAAACTGTAGTTGCTAAAACTGTCATTTTTGCCAGACATTCTGAACACTTCTACTTTCTGCCTTCTCAGGTTCATGTTACTGGCTTTCATCTGTGAAGTTGTTCATAGTTCTTCCTCTTCCTGCTTAGCAGTGCTTGGGTTTGATTCACTTTTACGATTTCATTGACTTTAATGGTGTTACTCCCGAATTGCACCAGTCAGAAAAATATCACACCCTCTTCCCTTTTCTATGTCATATACAGATGGTAGATAAAACTTTAAGTGTATCATCACATACATAGCAGATTACTTTTTTCCCCCAAGAGGAGTGAAATGCTACCCCTAAAAAGAGACACACTAAGTCTTAGTAAGCAGAGATCTGAGAAAGGAAGTTATGATATTCATGATTTTCACCCTTTGTTTCACAAAAAGAAAATAGGAATAAATAGAAAGATAACAGAAGATGCAGAAAAAGGAGAAAGAGTTCACCAAAAGCAAGTCTTACCAGACTATCATAGTATAATTCTTTCAAAGCTACATGATTTTGTTTTTAGGCAAAGGTAAGGTAGAATTTTATTTGGATTTATCTGATTATCTGGACTTCAGCAAAGAGCTGGCTTGGGGTTAGCAAGATAGGGATTTAATCAAAAATCATATGGTGATGAAGGAGCTAAATAGAGGAAAGCTGACAGTGGTTGTGCCAGAAAAGGTTCTGAGAATGTAGTAACACCCATCTGGGTGAGGGTGGAAGAAATCAGCATTAGGGAGAAAGTCATAGTTTGTGGATAGGACCATGACTAAAATGCTCAAAACTGGAGTCCTTCTTCCAGCTCTGCTGCTTTTCCTGGGAAAATGAGAAGGCACTGTGGGGAAGGCACTTAATCTCTCTGCCTCTTTGTCCCACTAGTAATTAATGGTTAATAATTTGTTCTTTCTCATAAGTTGAATTAGTACTTAATTCCAGAATACAGACATAACATGTTTTTACCATGCCACACCCAAAGAGGCCTCCATTTTGTTTGAGATCTCTGGCTGCTTCAGTGGCTCAGTTAATTTTGAAAAGAAGGTAAAAATGCAACACAGTATTTGATGCAATTGCTTGCAGCAGCAGGGCTGGTTACCCCTCACAGCAGCATTTTCAGAAAAATGCGTTGTCAGATACTCAGCAAGCAGCTAGTGCAGGTTGAAGATGCTGAGGTAATCACTTTTGGGGTATTATTGCCAGCAGTGCAGTTTCGCTATATACAGTAGAAAAAAGACTGCAAAATTCAAAGTCAGAAAAGAAGTTAAATTGGGAATGCAGTGATGGTTGTTTTGCCTTTGTGGGCAAGAAAAGGAAAGCTGTGAAGGAAAAAGCAAGATTTAGAAATGACTAAAGTATGGGGACCTATGAGATGGCCAAGAAAATACTGTCACCTGGAAGACTGAGAAGATGAGTATTTTACTCAAGAGTAAAGAATATGAAGGAAACAATGATAGGAGGAAAAGAACAGAAGTGGTGAAGGGTAGGTAGAGAGCTCAATTTTGGTTTTGCCGAAGTCCAGGTGTGAACCAAGCCTGCCCTGAAGTACTAGAAATTATGATACCAGGCTTGATAAAGGAAAAAATTGCAACTGATGAGAGACATGATCTTTAAGTGGTTAACAGAGAGACAAGAGTTAATAAAGTCTGCCCGCAAGAGAAGAGCACCTAGAGGTAAGACTGTAGAAAAAGGAGGAGAAAGGCCAAAAATGGGCCTCCCTTCTACCCACGGACAGGTAAGGAGGAGCAGATAACCTGTCATTAAGATACTGAAGAAGTGATGAGCATCAGGAGAAAAAAAACACACGACAGACAAAAACAGGAAAACCAACCTAGAGGTAGAGACCCTTGCTCTAAATAACATCCCAGTGGAGTACCGCTTCCCAGCCTGAGTACACACTGTAGGATTTGGTCAGGAAGAGACCCCTACAGCCACTAGTGTGAGCTGTATTACCAAAATTCAGAGAACGGAAGCTGGATCACAGAAAGGCAAGAGCAGCAGCGGAAGGACAACCCACACTGAGGAACCCTAAAGAGTAGGGTCAGGCATGAAGGTTTTGTGGAGGAAATGTTAAAGCATAGGAAGAAAAGGAAACTGATGGGATGGAGGAGAAGGGGAAGGGCAAGATATTGGCCAGTACAAAGTAATAAACAGGGAAGAGACCACAGTGCCTAAGCCAGGTTTTATAAAGTCTCTGTGGTTGGCAAAACCAGTCCATTTTTAACATAGTCTTTATGGCACAGGATCTTTGGCCAAATGGCTTGCCAGACAAGAGGAATTTATTTTCAATGCTAGGATCATGCTTTCAAAAACTGCTTATAAACTAAACAGCTCTGAGATATTTGAGAGGAAATGACACTCTACAAACGCTTCTTCTTTCCTGCTATTTCCTGTTGTCCCCTCCAGTTTTACCACACTTAGCACTGTCATTTTTCATTATCTACAACATGAAGGATCAGTAGTTCTTGCAGCAAATACTGGCCCAGCAGTAAGCGTTGATTTCTCTTGACAAATGGGATGTTTCAAGTATCCTAACATTAAAAATCCTAAAGCAAAAAAAAATTCCCTATTTTTCAGAACTGTTTGTATTACTGGGGATTTGCTGCTTGGCTTGCTTATTACATCAATCACCCTCTTTACACCCCTCCTTGTAAGTATCAGAATGGCTCTCCACATAATTAATATTATACACTTATACTAGTTACATATTAGTCCTAATCATCAGTAAATATTTTGTTTTATAGCCTATGGAAAAAAACAGATAAATATTGCTGTGATCATGTTTCTGGTAGGTCTGTTGCCTTTTTTTTTTTTTTAATATTAAATCATGCTTCTTTCTTTCTTATGTTGTATAAGTGGAGGAGTGGGTAGGATAAGCAGGTACTTAAAACTAGGACAGTTGGACATACTACTGAAGTCTATCAGCTGCAAGCAGAACTTACCTGTTCTGCTTTAATGTCTGTCCCTTTCTAATGTGAAGATTTTGATTGGACATCCATTCTGAGACTAGGCTATTTACCTGCTGGAGTATCTGTCATGGTTTTTAAAACAATAATTTATCCCTGTCCTGCGTTTAAAAAACAGTGAATTTTGAGAACTCCTTTATTGCTAAGGATCACAAAAGGTCATAAAAGTCAGAGAACTGGACATGTAAGGAATTACGTTGCTGTTGAATTTCAAGGAGAGATTCATTTTATGGGTGTGAATTTTTTTTTTTTTTTTTTTTTTTTTGAACATGAAGCAAAATGCCTCAAGTCAATGTCTGTTCATTCTCACGGTGCCTATGACTATTTTATACACAGCACCAAAAGCAGTCTAGCAAGAAAGACAAGCCCATTTTTAACTTTAGAACATCAGCTCTTAGTTTGCTTTGAGAAACTAATGATCTAGAGATCAAGAAACTAAAGAATCTCAAAGAAACCTCCAAGCATGAAATTTTGTGAGTTAGTAATCTATTCCCATTTTGTAAAGAGACTATGTAACTGGAAGTACAGAGCTGGATATGAAACCCGGAATTCTGACCACCAGTCATTTGCTTTAATAATTATACTTTGCAGACACTGGAGACTATAATTATGTTAACAAACCATTTCAATATACTTGCCACATAATTGATTGAGGAAGCATTATTTAAAAGCGTTGGAGAATATTGGGTCAATTATGTTTTATGGTTCATATCAATAAATCTCCAGAGAACAAAACTATTATTTACCTTTAATAACTTCTGACATACCAAAACTGTCCAAATCACTTTTTTAGTGTTTTTAAAAATATGAGTATAATCTAAAGTATCCACGGGATCTACTTTTATCCTCCTTGACTTACAACGTTTAGATCTCATGCGGACTGTATTAAGAGTAAATTTGACCTTCTGGCTACTAAGTCCACTTCTGCTGGCAAATCTAATAGCTTTACGGCACAATATAGCTTAATGTTTGAAGAGAGGATGAACAAAGTTATTCAATCCTCTTACTAGTAAGCAATCTTGGTTAAGGACATTTATTAAGACACTGCTATTATTTAGTCTGGCTTTACAATAGAGTTTTTTTACTTTTGTAAAGTATTCCAGGAACTAACAAAGAGAAGAAGAGTAAATAGAAGGGAAACTTTTTTTTTTAACTCTGTTATGACTTTTCTTGTAGCTGTGTGAAGCTGGAAATTTTTCTATTCATGTTGCCCTCAGTGACCTCCGGAGAGATGGTAAAAACTGCATTATCATTTTTCACTTTTGTGTATGCAGGCAGTACTTCCACAGTTACACACTCTCATGAGAGGCCTGATCCTGGAGGGTGCTGACACTCTCCAGACAATTGCTGGTGGGAGCGTAGGCTGTTCAGCATGGTAAACATTGGATTCTAGGGGAGATAGAAACTCAACACCAGACTATTAAACAACACTTCTTACCTTACTGTAAATTTTCTTTGTTTAGGGCCAGATTGTTCTGGGGAGCAGTTATACTATTTACAGTGGTGTTGCAAAAGGAGCAAGTCTTCCAGTGCAGTGAGCAAGCAAAAGCAATTTGATTAGCTTCTGCACGGGCACAAGATCCCTCTGCCGGGCAGGGTTCCTTGTGCAGTAGCCAAACACATTCTGTTTAGCAACAGGACAAAAAAACAGTTCTGAGATGTTCTGAGAACACTTAAAATTTCTGAGGTGTAAAATGTACTTGAGGTACCTCTTACGGGAGGGACTGTGATCCAAGGCCACAGCTGTAAATATAATGTGGATGTCTTCCAAATGCTGGGACACTTCCGTACAGTTATCCTGTGCCTTCTTCTGGGTCCAGCAGATGTCTTGTTTTCCCATGTCCTGCTTGTCCCAATGGCAGTGATGAAACACGAGTGGGCAGATTTGGGTTTTCATTAGAGGAAGCTGCAATTTACCTAGGAGTGTCAATATCTTTTTATGATTTTTTTAATATATAGGATCCAGAACCCGTAAAATCCCATATCCAACAAAGAACCCATTCACATGGCTGTTTTTCTTTGTATCTTGCCCTAACTATACATATGAGGTATGTATTTCAAACCAGATGCTAACATTTTAGTTTTGCTGGGTGTGTTCTCATTCCTGTTGGAATGTTAAATACAGAAGGAAACCTTAAGACAGTTCAGTACAATACATTTCGCCTCTTCCCATAAACCCCATGAAATTTCTTCAGACTGGAACTTGTCTATTCTTCCTCTCTCCCCTTGATGCATTACTTACCTTAGAGCCTCCAGACCCTCACCTTAGAGCCTCCAGACCCTGAGCCATGCCTCAGTGTGGCTGCTGGCCAAGATGCAGAGTTTAAGGCAAGGAACATTTGCAAACAAGAACAGGGAGATTGATACTGTGGGTGTATTGCAGTGAGGGAATGGAGGTGCAGAGGAGATTTACAACATGAAAGATATTGCAGTATATGATGCAATACTTCATATTCTCTAATCAGAAACCAAACTCCTGACTCAAGTTAAAAGCAGTTAAAACCAGCGCAGCTCAAGGTAAAATGCACTCTTGTGCAGAAAGACTGCAAGAGGTCTTGACTTCAATTAACAGATGTTAATGAGAACAACAATTTGGCCTAGTGCCACAGAAAATTGCCATTCCTAACAATGATGGAGGAGCAACAAAATCAAAATTGTCAGAGAAAATGAAAGGAAACTATCTTGTAATGCTTAAAATTTTACTCATGATAATTACTATGGAATCAAACATTAAGGTTTTGTTTGTGATAGCAAGACACTGTTCACTTCTTTGGCTAAAAGTTACCAATACCAAAAACTAATTTGGCTGACCATTGCTTTTTATTTACCTATGTTAGGACAAGGTTGTTTTTGATCAATTGAGACATAAATGCAAATACTGCCACCAGAAATATTTTTCATTTCCTTGGCCAAAACAGGTTGGGACATGGATCAGTTTCACTATCATGACTCAGTGTGTCCCAGGTGAGTAATGTTCTGGTAATGCTCCCCAAAATGTCAGCATAAGAGTATGTTGTTACTCTGATCATGAAACATTACCTGTTTTATTCTTTCCTTCCAGTGGGGCTGTTCACCCTGCTTTGCTTCATTCAGATGACAATCTGGGCAAAGGATAAACATTACACCTATCTACGAGAATTCAAGGACTATCCAAGTCTTCGAATGTCAATTATTCCTTTTTTGTTGTAAGAAAAGCAGATTATTTGGATTATTGCACGGAACTTCAAAAGAAAAGCTCATGGGTTCTTTTCATTCAACAACCTCCTGTCAAATAAATGAATTATTCTGATGCATGTTGAATCGCTACTGCTTGGGGGAAACTGTATAGCTTGAAAGCTATACTTGCTTACCCTCAAGAATTCTTTAACTCAGGAGCACCTCTGAAAAATCAGATTCTGTTGCATAGCTAGCAGTCAGACCGTTGCAATGGATCAGAGGTATCAAGAAGCCTGTGCTGAAAAGCAGCTCCAAGTTTAGCAGCAGCATTCAGCAAGAGCAGGAGCCAAGCCGGCTGGAAGGAGCGCTTCCCAGCCAGCGATGGCAGAGCTCATCGGAGCCAGCAGGCTCTGCTGGCCTCACACAGCCGCATGTTCCCCTTCTTCATCTTCAGGTGCTTTGTGAGAAAGAGCATTACCAAAGAGTATGAGTGGTTCTTGGAATAACATAGGCAATATCTCAAATACCTGACTTAGATCTAATCCATAATTTGCCAAATTAACATAAAATAAGAAGTATTTGTGGATGTCCTATCCTGAACATTTTTTTTAATGTCTTCTCTATCAGTAAATTGTATACTAGTAAATATGTTTTATAAGATCTCACCTATGCTGTATCTGTGATATTTGATGACCTGTTTTCATATAGCAAGTCCGTATGACAGTAAAGGACATTTTAGCTAGCCTTTTATGTCAGCATTCTCTGAATAATTTTTAACACACTTTGTAAACACACTCAGTGACTGATAGTCCCCAGAATGCTAGCTCCCTTCCTATTTTTAAAGCCGGGGAGAAAAATCAGTTACAGTCTGGACTTCCTGTGTTTTCTTTTTAACAAGATGTTCAGTAGGACTTCAAAGGGCTTTGTAAAAACATAGTAGAAAAACCCTACTGCAGTCTATCTGAATAACATTTTACAGAAGCTATTTTAGAATACGAAGAGAATGCATATTGTTTTTTTCATAGTTAATTTATTTATCTTCTGTTTAGATGTATAGAAGGATTTTTGCAACTGAAATATGCAATAAATTCCAGCCTATCGTTTGAATTCAGTTGAAATAATTAGGAGAAAGAAGACTAAATATAGCTACTGAAGTCTGATAATCTTTTGTACAGTACAAAGCAAAAAACTTCTTGCATCAAATAAAAAGATCTATATTGACTGAAGGAGAAAAAAAAAAAGCAGAAGACATGACCCAGATTTTATTTTTCTGTAGCACATCCTATCTCTGAGAAGATATCTTAAAAATGATGAGGTCTGGTAGATAACTGAAGCATTACATCATTATGAATTTGTTTTCAGTATTCTCGTTCTTCACTAGTTTAACTGTGAACCAGGGTAAAAGAACTAAATGCCAAATGATCTCCCACTGAACATAGTGTGAAATACAAGCAGGCTGAAATTCTTCTTTTGAGCACACAGAAAGCACATATCCTTCTCAAACTTTACACCCACTTGAGGTCTAGGTCAGAGAAAAGGAGAAAAATTTCATCTTGTTTGGTGACAAGGATATCTTTCTAGGCCTGCAAGGGATAACAAACCTTTGGGCCAATTTGAACATACTCTTTCCTTTAATCCCCATTTTGACGCTCTTTAATTCATTTCCATTTGTGAAACAGGTAAGTGAATATGAGTTCACTTTCATAAAGAAATATTTTTTAAACAAATTTCTTGCTGATTCTAAGATCTAATTTTTTTCTTGCCATTCTTGCTGAGAAAACTGTTTGCATCGGCAGGCTGGCATGATGATGGAGTTTCCCAATGCTAGGCCCTTCAGTCAGCGCTATTTCTGACCTCAGTAGTCCTGTGCTTACTCAGAATGGCAGGAATCCATTTCTGAGCTGCCTTAGATTGCTCTTTTGACTCGTAGCAATTGACTTAAGATTTTAAAATAGACTTAAAATTGACATTAAAAACTTGGTAAATCTAACAGATTAAAAGGGCCAGATACAGAAGTATCTTTAATGGTTTTTCTGCATCTATAAGGAGGAATAAGACCTTTCCTCCTGTACCTTTTGATGAACCACGTGTGAAGAGGATTTTGTTCTAGAGCAAGCACCTGCCCTTCCTTTGACACTTTCAGCAAGTATTGCACATAGTTCTCCTTGTAGAGCAGTAGAAGTTCACTGTTGCTAAGGAATTGTGAGCACATTGCTCAGAAAGGTATAAAACTTATAACACTGAGCACGGCAGCCTTTATTTTACTCTTGTACTGCTCTAGTATGGCACATCCTTGCACTGTGCACACTCTTGATGCTAGTGGCTGTAGGAATAGTTTATGCAGCTGCCTGTTGTGGCAAAGCAGGGGACACCTTTGCTTCTCGACTGGCTCCAGCTGCACGGGGATGCAAAGGAATTTCCTCATCCTCCATCTGCTGTTTAGCAAAGTTCACAAAAACCTGTGTGAGAAGAGCAGACAAATGTCACCATCTCATTGACTCAGGTATTAGCTGAATGGCTATAAGTTTGCAACCTCTTGGCCTCTCTTCAGGAAAGGGGCAGAAAGGGTTGTCCAGAAGCATTTACTGAACCAGAACCCTGAGCCTCAGCAGGGATCATTAGTTTCTCTTTATTTTAATAAAGTTTTTTTTTTCAACTTTCTCCCCTCCTTTGGACGAACTTGCTCGCAACTAAAAATCTGATTTTTTTTTTTTTTTCCCAGCAGGAGATGGATTCAGGTAAGTTTCCATGGCTTGAAATACATAAGCGAGTTTGATCATGATGGGGAGGGGAGACAGAGTATCTTACTAGGAAGCTGTAAGGCAACCTGGATGTCTCACTAGCATTCCCACAGAATACAGCTTTGTATATATACAAAGAATATATGCAGATCCTGAGCTACTTTGAAAAGCAGGCACATGGGGTTGGTGCTGTCTAGGGGCTGTGCTGCCCACAGCCCCAGTGAACTTCACAGGCTTCTTGTGGCTAATGGATCCTATAGAAAAATGCATGACAGATGTATAAACATCTGATTGGATACTGCAGCACTTCTGACAACACCGTCAAGAATCCTTATTTAAAATAAATGGAAAGTAGCACTACGTTATTCCCAGCTGAGCAAGCCTCATTCTGAGGAGCTGACCTTGCTCATATTGCTCCTCCTAATGGAATGGGTTGGGTGAACTCTGGAATCTGGGAAATGCTGTCTCACCAGCTTTCAGTTGGCACTTATTTACTCAGAGAATAAATCAGAGATTTCATATCTGATCCTTCTTCCTTGATGAGGTTTCTGGGAGTTTTTCTTGAGTAAGAGCAAGAAGAATTCCCTACACTGAATAGTATGGTCTTTCAAGTATTTGGATACATCCCCAGTTCCTGCCAGATGGACTTTTTCAGGGATGCTTTAATTTTTACTCACCTGATCTAAAGTTGTTTGAGAGATGGAGTATTCTTCAATGTGCAAGTCTTCCTTATTGGAGATTATTAACCGAAAGATCTTAGCCAGAGAAGAGGAGCAAATCTGATACTGCAGCATGTTGTAGTGTTTCTCTCTCTGTAAACTCCCTGGGAAGTTTATGCGTATGAACTGCTCAGCAGGACTTGGATCTGGAGGCATCCCAGACTTTGGAGATTTGATTTTCAAAGTGACAATGTAGCCATCTCCAAATCTGGAGGCAAATGTGGGTTTGGGAGTTGGATGAAAACACAGTCTCATTATTCACAGTGAAGAAAATTAATTTTCAGCAGCATTGAAAACACTGACAATATCTGAAAGACAGTGCTTAAGGTTAAGCCCTGCATGAACTTAATAAGTCTGTAGTTGTACTGCAAAGTGATCTGTAGCATAGAAGAGTGGAAATGAGGTCTGCTCAAGTTGCCCAGTATATCATGGAGTTGCATGTAGAAACAAGTCTGTTTAAATGACAACTCTTAGGTTAGTCCTTCAAATAGGATGGCTGTATTAAGAAGGGTATATGTCACATATGCTGAGTGTGTCCATAAATCCCTACTATCCTGGAATAAATAAATAAATAAATCTGCTTACTTGTATTTGAGCTGCTGAATTGTGCCCAGGCATTTGAAGGTTCCTTTTACCATAATGGCTAAACGAGTACAGAGAGCTTCACATTCTTCCATACTTGCAAAATAGAAAACAGAAATTTGAGATAAAACTCAGTTTCAGCTGCTCTTGGACTCACTAAATTGTCTGAATTTCCATTCTTTTTACCTGTGTGAAGTTAGAACTACAGCTCGTCCATCTCTGAGCACACTGACAATAGAGTCCCATAGGAGGCGCCGGGCCTGAGGGTCCATTCCAGTAGTTGGTTCATCCTGAAGGAAAATGTTAAGACAGCCAGTCAATGAAGCAGATAAGAAAAAGCAAATCTATTCAGAACTGATTCTTTGTGCATTTTGATCTCTGGGTATAACTGCTACCCTTCTGAAATCTTTGCCTCGAGAAAGTATGCGTGACTTGAGAAAGAATAGGTATTAATAAACTCCTGGCACAAGGCAATCTTCAATGCTGAAGAAATAAATTCAAGAAATCACAGGTAAAAATAAAATGCTGCCGTGTAGGACACAGATACAGAGAAAAGCATGCAGTGACCATTATGACAAAGGCAGTCCACAGTCTGGGGTCTTAGCCACCAAAATTCTAAGTATTTGTGATACCTCATTAGCAAAGCATTTAGGATTCAAAACAGCAAAAAATGATGGTAGCAGTTACATCAAATTATCTCAACTCTGACTTTAAAAATAACCTTCCTTCTTACTTACATCAACAAATAGGGATACATTTCTACACCCAATAAGCTAATGAAGTCACCTTGAATTATTTTAGCTGAGAATCTGATCCTGTGCAAAATCAGTCAACCCAGTCAGTAGTTAAAAAATATATAAAAAGAGAAAAAATTGTCAATCAACAATTGTTCTTGAAAAATTTTTTTAAATTTCACCTGTCTGTTTACTATGTACAGACAGAAGATACAGAAAGGCCCACAAAATTACTCAAATAATCATTATATCCAAACATAATTAAAATATTCTTTTTTTAGTTTACAAATCAAAGTGCTACAGTATAGTCTAAATACATAACTTTTGAATTAACTGGATTTAGAATTATCATTGAACGATGCAACTATCAGGATTTACTCAATGAAAACTAGATTTCAGTATTTATATTGCTTAGTCTAAATTTCTGTAGCTTACTACAGAGATATTAAAGGTTGCAAAAGGGCAGCTCTCCTCTAAAACATTTCATTATGCTGGACAAAACAGGAAGATATATATGCCATACATGTTGTAAGATTATTGCTTACACAAGCAAGCAGTTATAATTTGACAACAAAATGCAAACTGAAACTAATATAGATTTAAAACCAGTTTGCTTGGATTATGGATTTTGTCTCAAGTCTTTCTCTGTTTAAGATCTTTCCTTCATCAGGACATAACTATGTCTACCAATCTTCAACATTTAAGAACTCAAAATTCAAGATGACATTGAAGTAAATGTGAGTTGAGGGCAGAAAGCAGCTTGCGAGGACTGCCACTAAATGCTTGTCCCTCCCAGCGATGCATTTTAACGCGGTGCGTATGGCACCACCACGGAGCCCCGGTGCCGCGCACGTACCAGCAAGACGAGTGGCGGGCAGCCTATCAGCGCGATGGCCGTGGAGAGTTTGCGCTTGTTGCCACCACTGTAGGTACCGGCCAGCTGGTCCGCATACATGGGAAGTCCCAGCTTCTGGATGCCCCACTCGGCAACCTAGGAGAGAAAGAGGCTTTTTCACACAACCGCTAATGACCTGCAGACCAGATTGTGGGCATCGCTCTCCTGTCACAGACATAGCAAACCTGGGTTTTAGCACACTCACTTTAGAATTGGAGCAGAGAGGGGTCCAAAAATTTTGCAGTGATATGGGGAATTCTAATTCCTAGACAAAAAACATAACCCAGACATAGATTTCTTAACTCTGCAAGAATGTACACTGTTGTCTTCTAGAATCTTCTTCACATTTTCTTTCTCATACATAAGCAACTTTACAGATGAGAACAAACCAGCAAGCAGCACAGTTCTGAGTCACGGCAGCTGCATTTTCAGCCTTCCACAGTTAGTCCCACAGTTGTGCAAGTATCACTCATGCCTAAGAACCTGGATTTGATAATGGAATCTTATATTTATCCATCCAAAATGACAGAAACCATTCCCAGGACCACAAAACTGAAAATGCAAGGACCTAAGCATAAACTGAACCCATCTGTTAATCACCACAGATTATGTGGCGTAATTATGTATAATTAAGAAGTGCAAGTATGAAGAAGTCAGAAGTGAGACTGCCTTACCCTCTTGATTTCTTCTGCTGGAACCCCCCGCAAGCGTGCGTATAAGTAGAGATGTTCCCGTCCTGTGAGCAGGTCATCAATGGCATCAAACTGAGGGCAGTATCCCATATTTTGATGGACATTAGAGATGTGGGTCAATATACTGGAGAATCAAAGAAAAGAATCTCATATCTGTAACACTGGCTTTAAGACAGAGCTGGTTTGAATAAAATCTTCCCTTTCTGGGGCAACAACTCTTGTAATAGAAAAATGAATTCACCCTTATACAAAGGCTTACTAATATATCCACTTGCACAGCATAACTTTCATTCAAAGCAGCTCAGACTTGCAAGAGTAGAAACCCATTTTCCCGCTTAACTATAGGCCAATGCGAAGAGTTTTGTGAACAGCTACTAAGCAGGAATTATTCTTTGCAATGATGCTTTTACCTAGATGAATGAAAAAAAACAAACCACTTTCATCACAGAGCGTGGTCACTGGGAGCAGACAGGAAAGACATGCAAGGCTAACATTGTCTGCTGGTAGTAGCAGTGAAGTACAAATAGATACTGTTCAAATAACAGCAATAGACAGAGACCCCTAACACACCTAAGAAACCAAGATATACAACCTGAAACTAAACAAACATAGGCAAATTCCGTATCGCAGTGTATTCACTTATGCGCTATGCCAACACAAGGGACTAGAAACAGAAACATGCTACAGAGTTCAGATCAAAGTACTCTGCTGGATGGAATATTTTATGTTTGAGAGCTCTTAGCAATCTCCTCATACAGTTACAGGATCAGATTTGATTGTCTTGTCCCACCTTTAGCATTACTATAACTTAGAATTTTTTCAATACGAACAGTGTTAAAAGTGTGAAGTACCAGTGTGTGTGAGCTCTGGGATCTCTCAGTGACACAAAACTGTAAAAGAAATCATAGTCATTGAGGCTATGAAATGGGCACTCCTACCCTGGTAAATGACTGTTAGTTTTTCTGAGGCACATACCTGTTGCCAGCCACGACAGCATCTCCAGATGTCACATCAGTATCCCCAGTGAGCATTTTGAATGTTGTTGTTTTGCCAGCACCATTCACTCCCAGAAGACCAAAGCACTAAGAAAATTTATCACATTTTTCAGTATTTCCAACTTGCAAATCAACAAGGGCATGAAATCTGTTTTGATCCATGGAATGTATTCTAGTGCCATTGAACAACCTACCTCTCCAGGACGGATGCCAACACAAAGTCTGTCCACTGCTGGCTTGCTCCTACCTGCATAAATCTAAAATGACAGAAAAAACAATCAAACAAACAAACAAACAAAAAAACAAACAAACAAAAAAACTACCGTGGGACATCTGCCACAGATTAAATTTTCTGATTTTTTTAAAGTTTAATACAACTGGAATGCAGCAAATTCAGAACCAAGGCAAGAATAAAAGATAGCTAAATAAAATTTTTAAAAGAAAGAGTAAGCATTCCTCAGAACCAAACTTTTACCTACAATATGTAATTTGTAATGATCCCTAAAAATGCCAAGTCTTCTTTATCCAATCTTTCACATCATCATTTTAACACTAGGAGACAGACTTTACATTTCTCTGGGACAAACTGTGTGATACATCAAAGTGGAACAATACAGCGAGTTGGTCCAAGGAATGATACTCAGTTCTCAGTTTATGAGGTTCCAATAATGTATGCGACCTTTGGATTTTTGTAGCTCAGTCTGCATGCATTCTGAAAGCATCAATCAGATGCTTCAGTTCAAAAAGGATGACTAGTGTAAATGGACCCTCAATAGGTAACAGGTTGGATGATGTGAGCTTAAAAAATAAAAAGTTTAGCAAGGATGTCAGCAAAGAGGGTTTAAGTGGCCAAATATGAGACCAAACTCTGATTTAAAAAAAATAATGTTATTTTCCAAAGTGCTGGGATGATTTTGAAAAAACACAATATGCAGCTTAGATGCATTTTAAAAGAAGTTACTTATTTCCTCTTTCTCAAAATAGTACTTTGGTCAGTTCTTGCAATTGTAAGATATCTGTTTTGTTCCCTCCACTCATAATTCTTTTTCTTTCTTCTGCAACATCCTCATCTTCGCCAATAATAGGTGAATTAGCAGTCCAAGCAAACCTGGAAGAAAAAAAAAAAAAAAAAGGGACTGACTGCATAACCAATGAGTTGCCCTGAGTGCAGCTACAGTAAGAGAGTGCAAAACAATGGCTAATCAATTCCCCAAAATATTACAGATGGAAGCAGTGGGACTGAAGCTTCACAATGTGACACTGGCTTGAGCACTCCTCTGCTTCAGAGATTCCCTGAAATTCTGGAAGCTAAGCTCTGAGTACTAAAAAGGGAGGAAATCAATGTTCAAGTGAGTGTGCCTTCTCTTCAGTCACTGATAAGGCATAAGCTGCTGCTCGGCCACAGCTTTGGCTACTTGGCAGCTCTTCAGTAACTAGTGAATTGATACCCTTCTACAAATCTTTTCGAAGATATCCCTGTAAGACAGTATTTTCAGAACAGTATCAATACCCCTGTTGGCAAACTCCAGCAGGAGTGAATGACCCACTCACACCCAGAGAGCAGTTCCTTTCATTAAGACGGGCACACTGCAAAGCAAACAGGACACTTGCATGGTGCCTAGGCTGCATGGTGCCTAGGCTGCAAGTCTGCCTAGGGCTTCAGTTAGGATTGCACCTCATGTTAGCATTAGGATACTCCAAACTTTCCAAGTGGTTTTATAATCTCACTACTAAGTTTTCTTGATCCAAAAAATTTACATTGAAATTTTAAATCAAGAAACCTAACTTCTTTAGCAAATTATACAAACATAACTTAATAATAAGCTTAAGTACTGTTAAAACAATGAAGATAGACACTTATGCATGTGTTTCAATGCTTTCTTGAACCAGGATATCAGTGAAGTGAGATGAAATCAGGTAAGCAAACGGGATGAAGCTACTAAAGCCACAAATACAGAGAAAAAGAAAGCAGAAGGAACAGATAGAATAACAAGACATTCATCCTGCTACTAAAGAAACATTAATACAAGCTTTTAGACACACCATCCTGTGGAGAACAAATGGTGCTGCATAAGCAGATTCAGAATGAAGTATGCAATCCCTTGAATAGCCATGGCAACCAGATTCTTTCCAACAAAGTGCCACTGAAAGGGATTGGAGACATGTTCTTCACCTTTGGAGAGAATGCAAAAAACCCACTGCTCTTCAGAACAAAAGATACAAGCATAATGGTTTAGGATGAAAAAAACTGTACTTTATTTCATCATGTGCTTTCATTTGATCAGGCATTTTCCAGTAAAGACAGTAAAGATTTCTTAAGAAAATGTAACACAAGCTTAGCTCTCTAAGTGTTGATGCATGGGCACAAAAAAAAGTATTAGCTCTCATAATAACCAAGTATTTGTAGATAAAAATCAAGAAATTTGCACGGATTATGTGAAAAACATACTTCTTCCAGAGAAAAAAATAAAAAGTTTCTGTATCGCTACTCTTTAATATGCTGCCTGATATCAAAGGCAGCTGCTTCCACATCCCAAGAGGACAGATTAAAGACCAGCCACTTTAAACATTAGCATGAAGTGTAATGAAAAAATATATTCCAACTGTGATCAGGATTTTAGGACAAGTGATGAACACAGACCAGAGTTTGGCATTGAACAAAATTTTCTTTCCCAGTACAGAATATTGGTCAGGCTCTGGAGCTCTGGCAGTTTATCAGAAGCTACAACTCTTCCTAAGGGGTTGAATTTTTATTCTCATTCTTTCTCACCCACCTGAGGATGTGAAAAGAGGGAATTTCAGAAAAGGCCACTTATTTTTCAAATCACTTCCAACCATTTCATCCAAGGTCAGGACATGTAACACTAATATTTCTTGTTGCTTATTGACTTTCACTTACCAAACCTGGCATAAACTTCACTCACAGCTTGGTTCATGGTCAAGTCAATGAGTCCACGGCCCAGGCAAAAATGTGGGAAGACAATCAGCACGTTTTTCAAAGTTTTATTAAATTTCAGCAAGGACTATAAGAAATAGAAACATCATAGAGCATCTGAAATCAGACATCTATAAGAATATAAAGCAAAATGAGTGTAAAGTTCTCTGTCATGTTGGAAAGATTGGACGTTTTTCTCACAACAGAAACAACAGAGTGGTTATCAATCTACACCCAAAGCATCTGCAACCTAGAACTCTGCACAGGACAATGCTGACATACATTGCATCAAACCAGGTATCTGTTAAAAATTGTCAATAGAGAGAGAAATTTATCTTCAGAGTAAAATATTTCTCTCTAGCAGAGACAACATGTTATTCTAATGTCACCTATCATAAACAGGAACAAGGAGCAACAACAAGAACAAAGTGGTACTTAACCCACTGTAATATTTTTATTTATGGCTGTAAGAGTTTCATAATCAGGACTGACAATCTTAAAAGGTACCTATCTCGGGACATAATTACACAGAAGATCTTGGTGCAATGTGAAGATATCCAAAATAGCATAAGTACCAGTAACAGTCTTCTGCACAACCACTGAACCCAGAGAAGGGCCATGTTCCCTCTGGAGATGTGGTATCTAGACCAGGTTGTAGAAGAAAGCATAAAGTGTTCCCTCAGCCCAGGTGGGAAAGAGGAAGAAATTTTGCTCACAGAGATGAAAATCTTAATATAACGTAAGAAATCAGATTCCCTGAGATTCACTTTTTCTCTGGGTTATTCTGCTTACCCTGTGCCACGTGCTCTAGGTGTCCCTGATGGAGCAGGGGGGTTGGACTAGATCATCTCTAGAGGTCCTTTCCAACCCCAACCATTCTGAAATTCTGAGACCCTAAGCCACTCAGTAAGTTTCCCATCCACTTATTTACTGACAGAAAAATTACGAGGTAGAGGAAGCATCATCTCTGGAGATAATGCTAGCTGGACATTCTTTGCAAAGCTCTTTTAAACAAGGTTTCACAAAAAGGTCACTTACTGGGTTATTTTCAAACAACTCCAGGATGAACGTAATGGCACTGCTGTTGATCCCCACAAAGAGATTAATACAAGACAACGCAACATAAGCAGTGCTAGGGACACTGAAGAAAGCAGCAGCAGGGTACATCATGGGAATTACTGCCCACCTGCGCACAGAAGATAGAAATATTCTGATAATGGCTTCTCAGTACTCATATCAGTTTGCCTAACAAAAAGTGAGTTTTCATCTTCTCATCCCAAGTGTAATGAAATGCCATAATAATGGCATAATCAGAGACGCCACTGGAATATTTTTCCCAGTTACTCGATAAAAGACGACGACATCTCAGTCTTGCTTGTTGTTCAAGCACAGGACAACGGAAACTGATGAGACTGAGAAAAGGCTGGCAGGGTAAGTATTATCCCAGATACCCTTGGACTGGACTCTATGTCTGAAGGGAGAAGGTTGACAGAGCCAGTATGATGTACTGCTTTGCCAGATAATGCTCAGCTTTTGGAACTGTTCAAAGAAATCAGAAATGTCATACATTTTGATATTTGCTCATAGCTGCATTATGTTTTACTGATTTGAAGCTCCCTGTGTCATGATTTTTTGGACAAAGAAATAAACTTACAGTGCTTAGCCACAACCAGTCTGACTAAGGAGAATTCAGTAACAACAGCTTGCATTGCCTCATGGCACAATAAAAGCACCGTTCCAAAAAAAAAATCTTAAATTTCCCATTGTGACTAGAGGTAGAAGCAAAGACCAAGATATGATTCTGTGAATCTATCTTGCTTTCTGCATCATATTTTGAATATCTAATTGTGAAATCATTGAAGTTACTGCCATGTGACTACAACTCTTTTAGGAAAAAAAGAAAACTTAATAGATGGTTTAAAATAAGACATTTTAAGTGTTCATCCATGTACTCAGAAATTATTCTATTTTTAAATAATATAAATGGCCTTCACCACAGACAACATTTTAAAAGACAGTATTATTGCACTTTAAAAGGATATAATGAAATAGTGACATTCTGATATAATTTATCATGAAGCATTTTACAGAAATTAAATGCTACCTTGTATTTCCTCAAAATTTTCATTCAAAGAACAGGAAAACTACTGCCAATTAAAGGTAGACTGTTTGGAAAAGATCTGTGCCCTCTTACACTTAATTTGTGATATATAAAGGATGATGTAAAAAGATTCATTTATTTTTTAACTCCAGAAATAAATCTGGCTAATCTGTTTTCCCCAGATTACACTAGATGCAGAGCTAACAGGAGTATGATTTTGTAGGTAAAAAACATATGATCACTAAACACTAAAAGACAACATGAATTTCAGTCAGCCCTATAAAATTATTTTTCTGCTGTGACTTTGACAGCACAAATAAAAAGAAATCTATTCGAAAAAGAAATCTATTCGAAAAAGACTCAGCATACTTTAACATTTGGGTTAAAACCTAAAAAAAAAAAAGGAAAAAAAAAACTTACAGGCACTGGCTGTCAAAGAGGTAAATGAACAACTCTTCATATTCTATACAATGTACATATTGGAAAGCAGCAAAAAAGAATATATTTTCTTGTAAAGATTACATTTAATTTTGAAAACTTTTGTAAGGTAGGGACAAAAAACATCCCCTTCTTACAGCATGTGGCTAGCCAGAGTATTGCAGAACAGTGATGGAAACCAGTTCTAACCTGTGTTGTACCCATTCAGTTTTACTCTTTAAAGCTAGATTTCGCTAACTACTAAGCTCAACTCCAGGAAATTTTTCCAGTGTAAAGTGAAGCGTCCCACATGCAGGAACGACCTTGGAGACTTACCCATACAGAAGCAGCAAGGCAACAAGCACAGGGAGATTAGTTGGAGAAGTGTAAGCTTTCTTGTTGAATCCAATGAATATACCCACAACCATTCCAGCACTCACTGCGTAATTCACCTGGCACACCAAGGGGAAAAGATCAGTGTGTGAAACCTGAGAAGGTCTGGAAACCTACCCAGACCCTACATGATACTCCAAAAAGATTTTCAAACTGATGAAGCACTGGAATTTATGAGCTAAACTGGTGGCTAGTTCTCTTGGAACAACACAATTGGCCTAAACAAATACATCTGTCTCAGTGTAGATACCCTATTTTGTCTGGCCTCCAGCTGGTGCTCCAACTGACTGTGTCTCTCTCATTTAGATGTCTTGAGTATCTTGAAACACACTAAGGTGCTTCTAAAGGGCAGGCATGACAATCTTTTGGCAACTGAGCTTTAACCTGCTGTTGTTATTTGTATTTTATTATACGTCAGTGGTAGGGACTGGAAATCTATATGATTACAGCACTTAGAGCTTCATTAGTTAAACAATGACCTGTGCACCTGATTTACATTCCACATTTACAATTTTTAAGAGAAGTCAGATCCTTAGCATAGTCTCTAAGAAACACTTCACGAAATAAATGTTTTGCAATTCTCCTACTAGTCACCAGCTAATCCAAAACCAGGAACAACTGCAAGCTATGAAATCAGATCAGGTGGTACTCACTATGTCCCACATGAAGTTAGTTAACCAGTATACAGCAGGGCTCACACCACTGACAAACTGAAGGTGCTTAGCTTTTGTCACACGTTCTTGGATCAGGTACAAAACAAAACTGGCAGGGATAAAGGACATGGCAAAAATCACACAGATGGCAACAACAGCATCCACTGAAGTGGTCAACCTGCATTGGAACAGAAGAATGGGGTGTGAGCAAGGGAATGGAAGCAACTCAACACTATATTACCATTTGGAAAAGCTGGAAGCAATTTTAAGATCTAGAAATAGTAAGACTATTTTGAAAGTAGAAGCTTTTTCCATTTTCAAAATGCACTGATGTATTTTCTCATGTTAGATTTGGGACAGCAACTAACAAATACAAATGTTGATGGCTCCACTCCCTGATATTTTAATTGTAGTCATTCTCAGTAACAGTTCAGCTTCTTTGTATAGCAGGGTTTGACAGCCTTTTATGGCTGCAGCTTTCCTTCTCAAACTATGTATTAAGGCACAATGATAGAAGTGCTCTGGGAGCTGGGAGGAAAGGTATTCAGAGAGGCAAGATACAAGGAGCGAGATGAGCAGCAAATCTTGTCCCTGTACTAAGAGATTTCAGCTCTTCTGATTTGTGAACTGAGCGGGAGACATGAGTGGGGAGTCATCTTATCTCATGGGTGTCTTTTTCAAGAAATAATGCCTCCCAAGCTTCTGGAACAGAGCAACCCTACTGCATGCCTGCGTACTGTCCTTGGCCCCCAAGACAGAGCTTGTTGGTTCCTGCCTATCTGTAGTCACTTCAGGACAATCTCTGATGCCTTTCCTAATTCTGATCTCTGTGTCACTTCCTAAGTACATCTACCAGCTTCGGAGCATGAAAGATGATTTCGGAACCTGGCTTTAGTGTTGTGGAATCCACACAAATATGTAATCAGGTATAACCACCACAGCCAGGACTCGTTATGTGGGAGTGAATTTTTATGGGAAGACAATGAGATATGGGGGGGGAGAAAAAAAAAAAAAAAAGTAGAGTTTACATCTAATCCCTGATAAGAATAAAAACTTTAGGGAAGACCTGCCATATTCTGTGAACTGAACTATCTCTGCTCAGTGTGTGGGTACACTGGAAGTGGCAAGCTGTCAAGAGAGAAAGGGCAGAAGCCAGTGGCAGGACACAGGCACACTTACACAGTGACTTCAGAGAGCTGCTCCTTAGTGAGGTTCAGAGGATGGTTTATAGCAGTGATTCCATATTCCTGAGGGGACTGACCAGTTCGCAAGTTAGCTCGAAGGATTCCATTATTGGCTACATTAAGGAAACTAACCATAGCATGCCAGCCTTTATTGTTAAACCACACCTAAAAGAGCCAGAAAGCACAAATCATAGAATCATAGAATGCTTAAGGTTGGAAGGGACCTCTAGAGATCATCTAGTCCAACCCCCCTACACACGCAGGGTCACCTACAGCATGTGGCTCAGGACTGCGTCCAAGCAGGTCTTAAAGGTCTCCAGAGAAGGAGACTCCACAACCTCTCTGGGCAGCCTGTTCCAGTGCTCTGTCACCCTCATGGTCAAGAAATTTTTCCTAAAGTTCCTTTAGGAAACTTGAAATAATAACCCCGGATGGAGTAGACAACGTGACTGTCTTTTATGTGGATATTTAGGGGGTACTGTCAGTAGGGAAGAACCCAGGACCACAATTCCCTGTCTCGTAGGTGTAAGTCCAGCAGGAGGAGCTCGCATACTGTGCTTTTAAAGATTCATCTCCAACAAGATTCACCCCCACAAGATACATCTCCAACAAGACTCAAAAAGCAGCCTCCCAAGGGACTTTGTAGAAGAACATTTTAACTTTTACCAAGGTATCTACTTCTCAAAAGAATGTGGTTAAAAAAAATCCTATTAGAAATAATTCAGCATTTAACAGTGTTTCATAGTACTCATAATAAATACACTGTTACAGGTCTTCTTGCATCTGATGTCCCTAACAGTATCCTCACAAACTGACACCTGCCTCAAGAAAGACTGAGTTAGCAGACTACTTCCAGCAAATACCTTAATATTGTCTTCAGTTTCCATGTATTTAAGGAAATTAGAAATTTCTTTAAAAGCAGCCAGTGAAGTTTCTCCCTAAAAGGAAAAAGAAAAGGCTAAAGATCATCTCTCTGGGAGATTCTGGTGCAGCAAGTTTTTAGCTGCATCAATTCTTTGATAAAGAGCCAAAAAGATTCTTGCTTACTCCTGTCACATTCATCATTCGGCCAAGATTGCTTAAAAAATCGGCAACTTGATCTCCAGACACATGAAGGACTGGGAGCTTTCCTCCTATAGAAATTCCTCCATATCTAACAAAGAGAACAGTATCATCAGTCTGCCATACCATAGACCCAAAGCTCTATACACTGAGGGAGAGCCTAAAAGCTCCTCCTTTAATATATGTTTGATGTATACACATGATGTAATTCATGCATAGCATTCTTCACTCTTTTTCAAACAAGTTATATCAGGTCTTCATCATGTTTAAAAATAACAAAAATCATACTGGTTTCCAAAGGATGCACGTTAGGAAGCTGAGAAAATTAGGAAGCAGATAGAATAGGTAGAGAAAAGTCATTGGCACACTGTAAAATCTTTAGATCACAATAACAGTCTTGTCCAGCTGTGGATCTACTCCCTTTTCTTAGGCATTACAATATGACTGTTTGGATAACTACTTGATATTTCATTTCTTTTTAAAGACTCATACCTGAAGGAAACCAGTCCTCCTGCTGCTACCTTTGAAGTGAATACCTCTGATGAAAAAATGTAAATAAATACTTTTGTCAAGCTAGTCAGTCATATTTCTAAGCTTAATATCTGTGCTGCAGACATGAGTGTTAGCTGAAGCCTCTCTATAAGCATAGAACCCTGGTGAAATCTGTTTTACAGCTACTGTGGACTTTTAGAGTAGGGATGAGAAATTTGTTGTTTTCTGGGTTACATCTTCCCCTTCTTTTGTTGGAAGGTTCATGTGTTTCTCCACTGCTTTAGACGTAGCCACAGCAGAGGCTATTGCATTGTAGCGCTCTATTGTACTCTAACTCTCCACCACTTGGATCCTATTAGTAAGTCTCTTGCAGATAACAAAACAGTGACAGATCCATTGTGTGCCTCTGGCCTTCACCCTTGCAGGGGTAGCCCAAACATACCCGTTACCTTTGTAAAACCCTTGCTGACCCCCAACCTATTTCACACTACCACCATCTCTTTGTATGTTCTGTGCTATCTGGTGCTATTACCCTGTCCATTCAGAGAAACATTGTGAGGCTCCATGGTTAAACAGAATTTCATTGTTTCATTATTTACCACCATAATCTATGAATTGGTTTCTTACCTTTGCTCATTGACCCAGTATTTACTCTTCAAGCTGAAACAGACAAAGAGAATCCAGTATCATGCACTAAACCAAAGTTAATGGCACTGTCTTAGATGGAAATTAAAGGTGAATTCCTGTGCCTTGCAGAGCTTGAGTTTCCCTAAGCAGCTTGAAGTGTTTTTATATACATATTTTTTGTGTTGATTACTTGGAGTTGTGGATCTGCCAGGACTTCTGGTATTCTCTGAAGTATATGGTTTTTTTTTTATTCTCTTTTTTTAATATTCATTTTTCACCTTTTTATTTTCTGACATGATCCACAATCAGTTCATATGGAGATGAGCAAGATTTCACACACACACACGTTTTATCCTAAATCCATAATTAACTGATTGAAAAAGATGCATCTACAGGAATTGTGATATGTCCTAAGAGTCAAAAGCAGCCAGCAGATAGCTAATATTTTGGGAATTTCAAGAGCTAGGCTGGAAACCAAGAGGGTAGTGAGATGTGAATCAGAAAGATTAAGCCACGGACACTGCATGTTTAACTATCATACAGGACATTTGGATCAGTACAGCAGCTAGCTACTAGGATAGCAGGAGGATACTGGTAATGTTTTTGGTTCCTTAGCAGTTCTTGGAAGCAAGTGCTAATTAACTCAAGCAGATGGTCATGCTGGGGTGGCTATGCTTCTTCAGGCACCCCACATAGCCTCTTTGTGAGGCAGTTCACCATGTCATGTAAGTTCACAAGTTTTCTCACTGTTGACATTATTTCCTCTAACATGGCATGTCCTGTAAATCAAACTTAGGTTTGCCAATAAAGGTATACCTGATTCTGCAAGTAGGTATAGTTAACATATTTTAGCTCTTATTCAAATATCAGGAGTACAAACTGCATGGGAGGAATTGTCCATGATACTGCAACAAATCAAGTGCTATGTTATATCACACTGGTGAATTTATGGACAGTCACAAAAAGGCACCTGTGAAATAATGAGAAAAGTTGATCCTTACCTCCCTTTTATCAGGGTGGGATATGTTTTCACTAGAAAATCTGAAATGTTTCTGTGGGTCAGATCCTGAAGAATTTCTGTGCTATGCTGCACTCTCTGAAAGAAAAAGAAAATCCGATCAGCCACAGTAAACTTTATAGTCTCTAAACTTTTATACATGTCTTGCAAATACGGGGTTGCTGTGAAACTCAGAATCTCAAAGATGATCAAGAGGTAGAAGGTCCTTATTAAGGATGCCTATACACAGCATGAACCTTGCAACCTAAAAACAGCCTAGTACATAGAAACTAACAAACTCTACATGAAGTGACTATTTGTCCACAGGGAGGCAGCAGTAGCTGACACAGAAGAGATAGGGGCCAGGTGTCTAGCAGATTTAGGATACAGGAAAAAATACATTCCTTCCTGTAGGAATACACAGGAAGACTGGTACCATTTTCACAGTGCCTTCATTAAATGAGCTTTCCAAACCCAGACATACTTCACAATAGTTTACATACTGTCCTTTCCCCAGAGAATCAAATATGACCTGTATCTTCACGACAAATTAGGCAAAATCATCCTATTCTGCAAAAGGATCAGGTTAATATGTTACCATATTTAATACATCGTCTTAGAGGACCTGAAAACCAGCCAAATAAAAGAAATAATTGTGCCTCATACTTGTATAGGAAGCACTCTCTCAAATGCACTAATATGAAATTTTCAAAATTCAGCTGTAGTTATCCTGTAGATACAGATTATTTGGAAAGCAGAAATAACTTGAGAAATCAGAATATAACCACTTTATTAATTTCTTATTTTGGTCCATAGCTTAGTATTCTATGGAAATCAGAAACACTTATTTTGGTGTGAAGCTGCACTTAGAATAGTCATTCGTTATTTTAATGTCTCTCCATGCACAGTGTTCAACTTTAATGTTGCCGTTTGCCTGACTGCACACAGTAGCTAAATAATTTATTAAAATAATTATCACTTTTATGTCAATGGCACAAGGTTAATCAATTTCTGTATCCAAATGCATGATATGATCTTTTAAATAAAATACAGATTTGGTTTGCTTTGGTTTCTCTGTCAGTATTCACAAAACACCAAAATAAGCGCAGCTTCACTTCTATTTTAAGTTATTAGAAAAACATTTAGAAAATACAAATACTGTCAAGTTATAATTTTTCCCTGCTTTATGAAAGAGCAAGCACATTTTACAGTGAGTGTTACTAAGATTATTCATTGATAGGAACAAGTGGGAATGTATCTACCATCTTTTCTCCATATAGCATCAATGATGACTAAATTACTCATCATGCACATGTATACAGACATACTCATTTAGCTAGCTTAGTACTTTATTTCCAGAAACTGAACTGTGTAAGAAATAAAAAAAAAAATTTTGGGTTGACTCAACTAACTATTCCATTTTTCCATGAAAAGACCTCACCTCTAAATCATGATTTTTTAAATTATTATTTTCTTAAGATTCTAAGTAGGCAGGCAATTTTCTAAACAGAATTACTCTTTAGAGGCAAAAAAAAGATATTTTATATAAAAGCTATTTGATGGACTGTTGTGATTTTTATGGTTTTTTTTTTCTATTTGAAAGTTTTGAAATTTGGATGAAAATATTCATCAAATATCATTTAAACATGCAAGCTTTTTCAGCAACTCTGAAACTGAGTTTTAAATTTGAACAATTCCATCTCCCTTTAAAAAATGACCCAAAGCAGGGTATCACTACACTAAATCCTTTTCCATCATTGACCATGAGAGCTGTTTTATTTACAGAAAGGGGAGGGAGAGGGAGAGGGAGAGGGAGAGGGAGACAGAGACTTTACCTGCGGTGGCGGGAGACCTCCTGCTCCTGCAGGGCACTCGGGCAACATAGTGAGCTTCTTGCCAGTACTGCACTTGCAGGAAGGTGAAGGATTCTCAGGACTCCACTTGTGGCTTAGCAGGAGGCTGCTCACATTGGGATGAACACTAGGTGTATTCCAGGCTGTTGGCATATTAATGCAGGGGTAGTTCCTGTGCAGAGCAACACATTATTTCAGCTGGGCAGAGCTATAGCTCAGGAGAACTCAAAAATCCACAAAATCACAATGGTCTCACCAGAAATTCTGTTTTCAATCCTTACCCAGTGAGTCATGACTAATGAGAAGAACATTTTAGAGTGTTTGATAAACAGGAACAAATATCATCTCCCCTTCCTCTCGCCACCACCACTGCCAAGGTTATTTTCCCCAGCTTCTGGATGGGAAACTGAAGAAACAAGGGGTGTCTGACTCACTAATACACATAAAATCTGCAACAGACACACATCTTAGGAGATGATGCTTTTCTTTACCCCCTGCTCAGTGAGTACTTCTAACCTTCTATTTTTTAAGTTTTCTAATTGTTTCCCTTGCACTATGTGAAAGCGAGGAAGAGAAGCATCAAGTTGATGGATATCATGATTGGGAGAGAAGCAGGAGAGAAGAAACAAATGTCAGAACACAATACGCCAAGTCAAAAATGCCTCCAAAGCAGGCCTCACAGTCAGATAAAGCGAGCAGGACAACAGATGTTAAATTAAGAGCTCTACTGATGTCCTTGCTTTAGAGTGAGGACAGCTTCAGACTGCCCTATTGCTACTTCATCACCTGAGCTATTCCTTCAAATTTTATCATTAGGAACAGAAATTAAAAAACCTAAGGGGAATCACTTGTGACATGTGCCGGGGAAACTGTAAAGATTCAGGTCTGATCTCACTAGCTTATTAAAGGCTGCTTAAGTCCTAATATGAGGCCATATGAGCCAGCTTCCAGCTACTGACACCTAGCACTATGACTCACTCTTAATCCACTAGTGTTTCCTAGCTGTCTAATGTTATTTTCGGCCCAGAGATATTACTGCCAGTGAGAAATCTGAACCATGGATTCTAGTGAAAAGTCAAGTCAGTTCTTTAACTACCCAGGTTCTACTGGTAATATCCTGTTAAGAGTCTAGTTCAAGGGAAATTTTTACTACACAACTTACAGAAGAGGCTGATTCTTCATGCAGCGATTTCCAAATCCTGGTTTATTCAAGAAAGCATCAGTGAGGGAGACCATCTGCTCACTGCGAGGCTGCTCATTGCTAAGGGTAGAGGAGAAGATTTTCTCCATAAAAGGATGTTAAACTACTATAATGCAATAGACATAAACAAACGGTGAAGGACACCATGTGGCAGAATTACCTTGTGGCATTACAAGTGCCTTACAGTATCAGATCTACTGTTAGACAGGATATAAGAATTTCTAAGCAATGAAGTCATGGATTCATGTAGGAAGAGGAAAATATCAAAGACAGCAATACATTTGAGGACTATCGTTTAGACATATTAGCCACTGTATTTCCCCCACCCACCATCTTCATCCTGTTTTATGTCTGCTGATTCCAGTGCAGTTGCACCTTTTTCAAACTAGTCAGAGCAAGATGTACAGTGACTCAGTGAGACAGTGATTATTTGATGCAGTAATTCCTCTCACCTGAAGAAAGTAAACTGTTGTCCATAAATCCAAGGATGTAAGGTTAAGGCAGGATACTCTCCAAATGGAGGAATAATGACTGTAAGTATTAGAGAAAGCAGCACAAAACTAGCAGGTAGAACAACCTGCAAGGAACATGAAAACACCAAACTAAGTTACATGTGCGCTCTATATTGACACTGTACACAGCTCAGAATACATATATACAAAGGAGGGAGAGCAGGAGCACACGAATAAAACCTGGTTTACCTCCCAAACACCAACTATTTAATTGCCAATGCTTTCAGTTAAGATTTTGGTTGTCACTGGCGGTGTACTGTGTTAAAAAGAACACACTTGGCTAGTAATGACTGAATCATGAAACTGGAGAAGGTGACAGACTCTGGGCGGAAAGAATAAAAAGCAGAAGAAGCTCAAATCGTAATTAGAACCGTCTTCATAAGGACACTGTTATCCATTAACAGCACCTTTGTTGCTTTACACAGGGATGCCATTAGAAAAGACAGCATTGAGAACATTGTGGGAGTCAAGACAGAAAAAATGGGTCATACCTGGGACAGGAAGTCCTTGTGGCTGCGGGTAGCACGATGGAACCGTTTGATGAGCAGTGCTTTGATCTGCTGACGTATGAGCTGAAAACCTTTATACTGCCGGGACCCTTTTCCTTCACTTCCATCTCCTGCTATGGTTGCCGGCACTTGAGCGGTGTCATTGGCTTCTAGAGGGGTTCGTTCAACTGTCTTGTTCTCAGTAGACATTCTTCCCAGAGCAGAACTGTTTACTTGAGTATCTGCTACATAAGGAAATATAGTTAATAGTAGGAATTTCCTGATAAAAAGGGGCTGAAAAGATGCTTTATCTTCTATACATGAAGGGAGTACAACCATTTTAACAAGCTTCCAATTCTACCAAATGTGTATGTCACACTACTCACTGCTTTAATCACAACTGTTGCAGCATGGCTGTATCCAGTGGCATCGTATAGGTAACTCTCCTCTTACTCATCAGGACAAAAAAGTTAATCATGTAGGTAGTTTATGGACTGATGGTCAGCAAAGCATTTCATACTCAGGCTACTAAAATCCCCAAACACTGCGGATTTGACACTCCTATTTTATTTGACGAGTTAGAGATCTGATCCTAACGATGTATCAGTTTCTCTGCTGACATCAGTTGTTTTCTCAGATATCATGACAGGGCATAGAAACAGACCTTTTGACAAGAACACCATACAAGGATGGACAGTTCTCACACTCTTCTTTGCTAGGCATTCAGACTACAGAACAGCCCCAGGAAAGGTCTGTCAAATATTCATAGATCTCTACCTGCTTTTTGCTTTCCAGTGTCAGCTTCTGCTGTGGCCTTTAGGAAAACCTGCCATAGACAAACACACTTCCAGATTAGAAATAGTATAGGTGTGGACCTCTGAAACACTATACACTAGCTTTTAATATGACACTTCAGAAATAATTTTGTACACCTTTTCAGTACTCCTGCTTATTACATAACCAGAGATCTCCTATGAAATCTCTCTGAAAACAAAGGAAGAAAGATACAAAGACAGATTTCAGGGTATTGCGTCACATTCCATAAGGTTACCATGCAGTCAGACTTGAATCCTTTCACTGTGCCCGTACCAATAACTTTGGCTGTCACTGCAAACGTGACTAGGCTTTGCTGGGCGTATTAGAAATGACTAAGATTCTATGCTTAAGAACAGGAATATTCTTAGAAAATATTTTGGGGCCTGAATGTACGATTGGCAATATTTTAATGTGTCTGTTACCTCTTCCAGCGGTGTATCTGAGACTCCAAAGCTGCTGAGTCCCAGGTCATCCAATGTTTCTTCCAGTTCTCTGAAGAGACTCGCATAAGATCGTTGTTTGAAGTGTTTATTGGGCAAAAGGTAAATTAGTTCCTGACCAATGTTTTCAATTAATTTTGCTTCTGGGATATGATGATGAATTATTTCTGCTAGCTCATCCAGATCTCCTGTGAAAATCGAAACAGGTTCAAAGAATGAATATTTAAGCATAATGGGAATGATTTCAAAGGCTGCTGTTTGTACTATATAAATTGAGACTATTTTATTAACTAACTCACAGATATTTCAGTTAATTCTTTATTAGACTCAACCATGTTCTTAGTTACAGATTTGGAACTATGTAGTTAGAAACTATTTGCAGTCTGCTCTATTCAATTTTCATTACCAAATTGCACATCTGGTGCAGAAGAGCTCAAAACATGATCTATATTTAAGAAGCACTCCATCTATCAGTTCAGCACCTGCATCTTAGTTCACATAAGCATCAAAAAGGGGGATCTGTACACAAAAGGACAAAGAAACTACCAAATCCATGTTACAGTAAAATGCAGGCATCAGAGACAAGCGATGGAAAAGGAGACCTCAGCAGCAGTGATCTGTAAGATGGGAGCACCACAAAACACGAGACACAGTTGCGTGCTGGAATGCCAAACCATCCCACTTCTTACCATCCAGTTCCTGCTCTGGAGCACCTTCTTTGTCCCTGCACATACAGCTGGAGCAGGAGCAGGAGCACTGAGATCCACAGCTACAGAAGGACTAGCACGGACACACAACAGATACAAAGATGAAAGTGTTTCAGATAAATGCAAAAAAGAATGTAAAGGCTGTCAGCCTTTGAACAGGTTGTGTCAGTGAAAAATGCATTATATCTGGAGCATCTTGAACATTTTACACTGAGATTACACAGATGACAGAGTCACCCGAGGACTGAAGCAGCGCAGAAAACAATTTGATCTGCACAAAGTGTATTTTTCCATTCTAAGTTACAAATAGCCAGGGAAATGTAACCAGCAGTGGCCATGCAAATCATACTTTTATTGAAACTGAAAGTGCCACTAGTAGTAGAAATGCTCCTGATCTCTAATTCTCAAGCTGTAGGAAGTTGATTTAGATATGGATAAACACAGACTCTCCTAGTTTCTGAGCCAGTTACTAAACACATTTGCATCCACACTACTGCAAAAGCTGGGATCAGAAAGACCCTGGTATGGACAAAGGCAACCTGATATGTAAATGTTTAAGCACACTTGACTGAACAGACCAAACTATAAAACCACTGAGGGCTTCATGTCCACTTATTATTTTCACCTGTCCTGATGAATACAAATTTATAAAGCCAGCAACTTGTTGCAGAGATTCTCATAAAGCCATGTAATTTCAAGACATGTTAAATGTTAACATTGTTTTCTTCATTTTGAAGTCAGATTTCTAACAAGCAGTACTTGCTTGCCTTCTACCTTGGTGCAGCACATGAATACATGCAAGTATTCTTCAGATGACATGTTTGGGGAGGGAGCAGCATACTTACTGCATTCCTTCCACTTCTGGTGCTTCTCATCTTGCGAACAAGGGTGAGATAGAAGCCAGATCCAAAGCAGCTCTTTAGGAAAACTGGAGAGCCTGAACAGAAAAGTTTCCCTTGGGATATGATGGCTATTCTGTCTCCAAGGATGTCTGCCTCATCCATATGATGGGTTGACAAGATGATGGTTCTGCCTAGGAGAAGGGACAAGCAGGACTGTTCAAGACATGGACCCTCTCAGGAATTCGGAACTGCGCAGTTTATGGCAATCAGTGTAGGGTTTTCTCAGCACCAGTCAGGTCTCAGGTTTGCCTGCTCCATAGGTATCTGCTCAGAGAATCTTGTTTGCATGTGTTCAGATTCCAGCACCAGTGACCATTTATGAGGCACATCCTGTAATCTATGAGAGGTTAAAAACAAAAACAGTTCCCTCGCACAAACCTCTTACCTGAGCGATACTTTAGCAGAAGATCCCATATAGATCGCCTGGAATATGGGTCAACTCCAGAAGTGGGCTCATCCAAGACTACCACTTTTGCTTCACCAACAAAGGCAATGGCAACAGACAGTTTCCTTTGCATTCCACCTACCAAAGAACAGGGACACATCCAAGAGTCTAAGATGACAACTGCAGACAAAGCAGCAGTAAGATGAATACAGCTCTTCAGGCTGGGGAGAAACTGATTNAAAAAAAAAAAAAAAAAAAAAAAAAAAAAAAAAACAGATATCTTTGCAAATAGCTACTTTTTATAAATTTAGAACATTTTGCTCTGTTTTATTACTATTTTTAGAATGTGTAATGTATGTGCTGCACTTTCTAGTTCTTTCCAGAAGCAACAGCAGTAAGATCTGACATTTTTCGTATTATCATGTTAAATTGTCCAACTTCTGCAGTTGCAAGCAGGACAAAGAAGTTTAAGAACTCTTGGTATTTATTCAGATCAGTTTTTGAATATGAATGTGTGTGTAATGGACACAAAAGTGTCCATTATTAATATGCCCTTGCAAATACACTACATACCATTTTGCCTCTACAATTAAAAGAATTGTCCCTAACAAATAGCACAATATTCCAGTGTATTCACCCAAAGAATGGAGCAGCAAGATGGTACAATATTTTATTTAGCCTGAAAAATATATGTATTTTGTTTTTTTTCATATACTGACAGATGTATAAACTTAAGTACATTTTGAACTTTTCCCATATTTGTAAGCAACAGAAGCTTTAGGGACAGATGATGCCATCTTTACTCTTTATGTAGTTTTATTAAGGATCCCTTTAACAATAATGACCTCCTCAGGCATAGTGAGGTGGCAGGATATGGTCCCACAGAAGGTAACTGCCCAAAGAAAAGGAAAAGGCAGCAGAGAAAAGTTTAAGAACCCTCTGGGCACCTGACAAATTCTGAGCCTCTTCATTCCTTTTATGGGCAAGACCCATGTCCTCCAGCATCGTTTCCAGCTCTTGTTCAGCTTCATTCCTGGATCTCCCCTTTAGTTGGGCATAAAATGAGATGTGCTCTGCTACAGTGAGGCTGTGAAATCAGACAGAATGGCATTGAGACAGTTCAATTGAATAATCAGTCCTCTTCCCAAACAGCAGTAATTTCACTTTAGCTTTATCTTGATGGAGGAGAGGGACTGCCTTATGCTGACTATATAGATGGTGTCTGGACCATAGAATCTCTTTTGGATCAGCACACCTTACCGAGATGCCACGGGTTCTTTCTCTGCCTTTTCAAAGCAGAGCCCGCTACCAAAAGAATAGGTACAGTAGGTATTAAACCATCCATTTAAAAATGGGAGTAAATGGGGTGTAAGATTGGAGTTCATATGTCAGCTGCATTTGATGAAGAGAGACCTTTAGGATGAATACAAATGGATGGTAGTGAAGCTGGAAAATACCTAAGAAGGTGGTCAATGTTTAGTGCAGCAGGTTAGTATCCTCTACTGCACTATGAGCCCAGAGTTTTCTAGGAAAATGTGACCTAAATCACAGTGCATGGATCTCCAGGCTAAAGTCTTACAATACTCCACACTGCAAGAGGAAATATCACTGCTAATATGTTTCTTTGGAAACCTCTTTGTATATGCCTAGTATAGAGTGATACTTACTGCTTGAATAAGATGTTGTACTGTGGGCACATGCCCAATCTCTGCCGAATGGAGTCCATGTGGGTTTGAATATCCAGGCCCCCTATCAGCACAGTTCCAGAGGTTGGTGGGAACAGGCCTGTCAAAATGGACCTGGAAAATAAAATGAGCAAATTCCCACTCATCTCTGAAAAATGAGGAAGATACCTGGCATAATTCCACTAGGTGGAGCATAGTGACTTCTTACTATGCGGCTTGATAAAACAACTCAGGTGAAACCATATATAAACTACTCTTGCCCTGATAATATGTAACTTCTGGTACAACCTGTCTGTACAGTCCTGGCCTGCATTAGAAAACTGTTTCAGTCAGACAGCTTTAGGCAACCTTTTCAGAGTAACTGGTCAAGTATATTATCCCACCACTATGTACAGTCTACACTTAACTCACTGGGATCAAGGTACACAGAAAGAGTTTGAGATGTGCATCCATGCTGCATCATGGCCTACACCTTTCTCTGATATAAAATTGGAGGAGACTGAACATTGTCTTGCAAATGGATGGAACCTATTATTAGAGCTGGACGAACAACAGATTTTTAAATCTGGACATTTCAAAAAAAAAAAAGATTTTTTTTTGTTTGTGGAATAAAAAAAAAATTTACAAAAATTTCAACGGATTGCAATGTTTTTGTTTTGGGTCAAACATATTTCCTGCAAAACAACTGGAAACATACTTTAAGGTACATTTCAAATAAAAAGTCTATTTCAATTTAGACAATGAAGCTCTTGAAAGAGTCTAGAAACATGACAATAACAAACACCAGTTCTTTCAATATTTTGTGGACTTGTTACAAACTCATGATGTTTTGTTCACCAATGAATCCTGCTTTGTCAAATAAACTTTTTAATAGAAAACATTCCTTTTTTTTTTTTTTTTTTTTGTATAAAGAAAACAAAACATTCCAAAAGTTTCGTTTCCTGAGACTCTAGTGTTGTACAACTAACAAACATTTTTAAGCTGGGTGTGGATCTTGCATATAGATAACCATTTTATCTAAACAGTATATGACACCAGTTACACACTCCATCCCTTACTGTTCAAGAAACATGACTGACTCAAAGTCAGACAGAGAAATCAAGACTATACAGATTGTGCTGACTTTTGTATCTTCAGGTCTTTCAGCAAGAAATTCTCCTCATACTTCACCTCCTGGGAAGGAGAGAATTGCTTTCTCCTCTCTAAACTTCAGACTTTCACTTGTTTCTGTTGCTTGTGTTATGTATTTCTTTCCTCCTACTGCTTTAGTTAGTTGAGAATATCTTCTTTTTGTACAGGGATAGCATTTCCCTGTCTGGAAAAAAAAAACTGATGCTGTGTTTCAGAGAACAAGAGCATTAGGCCACTGCCCTGGATTTGCTTTTTCTAAAATACGAACTTACATGGTGGTTGTCTTTCCTGCTCCATTATGACCAAGGAAGGCTGTAATTTGGTCCTCATAAAAAGTAATATTCATCCCATCTACTGCTGGCTTGGACATGCTTGCAAAAGTCTTCACCAGGTTCTCAACACACACTCCTGGAATCAGTCCTGTTGGCTCAGGCTCGAAGAAGGTATTTACTTGAACGGCAAGAAATCAAGAATGAAAAAATAATAAAAGGCCATGTTTTCATTCTGTCTTTTAGGATGACCCATCATCAAGGACAGAGATAATGGCACAGTCCCAGCAAAATACAGCATTACATGCCAGGGCCAGATTCTCCAGCCACACCAGAATCAAACTGAGGTAAGATTACTAACTGCATGGCCATTTATTCAGATTTACCATCAATGAAAGGAGAAACGGTGCTCAGAACTGTAATGGTCTGTGGAGAAGCAACCCACTGGATCAGGTGAAGCTAACATGTTTTCTGTTTTTATTGTGTAGCAGAAAGATTATTTTGGGACTGTGTTTTTTGTAAATAATTAGATAGGCTGAGAGATTACACTAAACAAGCAGTAGGTTGCCTTTCCAGCCGTGCTGAAATCTGTCATTCAAATAATCTGCCCAGCTGTGCATTCTTTTAACATGATGCTTAAAAAAAATAATATTTGTCTTTAATCCTAGTAGGTGAAATTTACTTCCTTGCTGAGACCAGCTCAAGACTTAGGCAGTATCTACCATGAGCACTACATGGAAGGGCTTTCTCTCAGGATTAAAAATACATTATTTTAAATATCACCATCAGGATGTTTTATTGCATCAGCTTCTAGACAAAACAAACTTCCTTTGAACTAAATGAAGCCCTTGGGCGATGTGAATTATGGGAGTTGAGAAATTTAAACTAAAGACCCTGTCCACTTTTGTTTATACAAAATGCTTAAGGCTTTGTAGGGTGGCTTGTTTCGCAAAAGCAGTTTTCTTAATTGTTCAGCACCCAGCAGGCCTGTGTGGAGAGCAGCCAATACCATCTGGCTGAAAACAGCCCCACCCCTCCATCAGTGGCTGGTATGACTGTCATTATAAACAAAGCCAGGGAAACGGTCCCAAAAACACCGCTTATGAGAGCTGCACATATCACAGTGCAGCTGAAATCACTGGTCTAGATTGGACAGCTTTATTTTAAATGAAATGATGCTTATAATAGATCTTTCCTTTGCTTTGTGAAGCAGTCTAGATTTCCTTGCACCTCAGTGGATCAAACACAAACTTCCCTGAATTCACAGAGGTTGAGATGGAAGATGCTTAGATACTTCTGCCTATATATGGGAAACTGGGGTACCATCCTGGCTCTTAGATGTACCATGAGCTCCATTCTCATTTGCCTGCAAGGCTTTTTACTAGTTCTGAGGCAAATGCTCTGACAGTTTCCCCTTATAGTGCTTTGCATCTCCCACACAGCACAGGTAGAGGGACGAGTTCCCCTTTTTTTGTGGTGATCCAGTTTTCTATTCTGATGCTATTCCTTCCATGCACCTTTGCACCATTCAGGTCATTCTTCAGAGGTGGCAGCACTTGTAGGGAACATGGATGTAGCTTTGATGAAAGCTGCTTAAAGCAAATCAAGCAGTAAGGACAGGCTTATAATGATTCTGCCCCATGCTAGCATGGGGCTGTACTAGAGGTAAGTCCTTAGAACCAGTTGCCAGTTCCCATCCTGCTCACTGCAGCCACCTCTTACTTGAAGACATTTAGTAACTGGGTCCTTCAGCTACCTCAGGGCTACGCTCAGCTTCTCCATATGCCTTGCAGTTCCTCTGTGGCTGGTTGAAAGGGAAGGCGAGCTCTTTTTCTGTGTGTAGTGGCAAGTTAACCTCCACCCTTGTGGTCGTGGAGCAGCTGGAACCTGGCAGCTGAGGAGCAAAACCCCACAAAGATAAGGCAGTGCTAGGAGAAGATTGGCTGAAGTAACCTTTGCCCTCTGCCTGTCCTGTTTCTTTTGAAGTCCCGTCCTGCTTCCATTCACCCTGAATGCATATTTTCAGTGCCTACGTGAGGAGCTCTGATGACCCTACTTTTATCTTCAGCTTTTCAAAAGAGTCATCGAGCCCACAGCTGTCTGTAGCTGCTTTTGCTACAGAATCCACATGCATTCCTCTGAGTATTGCACGCAGAAAACTCCTCTGGCTCCCCACCAAAGACAATGTTGGCACTTGTAAATGAGGCAGGTCATTCAGGAATTCTTAGATGGTGTCTAATGTCAGCATCAGAAAAGGCTGCAGACAGACACACAGAACACCAGATAAATCACTTTGAAACAAGCCTTTCCCTATAGATGCAATACATGCTGAAGATAGGCAAAAAAGGAGGGAGTAACATTCCTCTCAGATAAGTATTTGTACTAACATCACGGCTCTATTTAACTGTAGGAAGTCAATGCACATGTCTGAGGCTTTTCCTAGCAAGAACACTAATTTGCTAGAGACAGCCCGCATTTTCACTGTAAAAAAGCAAAACAAAACAAGCTACAAGCACTCCTGGAGGACAACTTTCTAAATGAGCAATAGCTGAGAATATTCTAAGGGATTGTAAGTGAATGTAATTGAGAATTTAAGATGGTAGCCACAGTAATCAGTATCTCTCCTGAGCTTAGCTCTGTCAGTCACACACACCTGGCAACGTTCAGACTATCCCCTGCTGAACTACAGTGAAACACCAGCTGCAGGGACAGGAGAGAGACTGCCAGGAGAGTATGACACTACTCCACAATTTTATGGAGAAACTAAGGCTAATGACTGTAGCCTACTAAGCTCTTACAGTTTTTCTGCAGTCACTACTACATCCAGGCTGTTACAAAGCACAATCAGTATATCATCTGCGAAGTACTCAGGTTGCTATCTCTCCTTACTATTCATTTCATCTTTATCCTGGACATCTCCCTTAGGCTTCCCCTGCTCGATGGGTTGTTTTTTTCGTTTGTGTTTACACTGTTTGTTTTTACCATCCTTCTCCCCCTGGTTGCCATTCTTTTCTTCTGGCTTTTCAGGTTCTTCATATTTCTCTGTTCTGCTTTCATTTTTTTCTCCTTCCATTACCTTCTGGTCCACACATCCTTCTGATTTTGGACTTTTTCCTATACAAACCAAAAGAAAACATCATTTAACCAAACCATATTTAATTTACCCTTTATCTCTAGAGCTGCTTTGGGGAAAAGGAGGTAGTCCTAACTATCCAAGAACATTAATCAAAGAGCTCTACTCAGGCTAGGAACATAGTACTCGAGGTCATTCAGTTTAAAATCTAATCAGCTCAGCTATCTGATATAACCTCACCTACAGAATGAACTCCAGACCTGATTTAGGCAGAATGATTTTTTTTAACCAATCTGAAAAATACTAATAAAATCTCCTAGTATAAAAACCCGACAAGAAAGCAGCAGGGTGTTTTGCTTGTTTGTTTGTTTTAAATGTTGTTGACTTAAGCGAGCAACTCAGTTTTACAGTTTACAAGCAAACCCTGTAAGTAAAGTAATTCTGTTTGAGATATGCAAAGGAGCTCTGGTGTAGGATTTAGCCAAATGCCTTGGAAAGACAATGAGATGTAGTGACTGACATCTTATTTGGGCATTTGGAAGCTTTTCTATTCATCTGTAAGCATGCTCCAAGTCCTCCTTTGTCTCTCTCCTTCTTACAGACAGATTCTAACCCAGTGGACAGCAGAAATAAAGCAAAGTAAAACAGATGTAGACAGATGTAGAGTCCACAATATCTAGAAAAGCCTCTACTATTTTGACTACCATCACAGCAAGGCTAAAGGGAAAGCTGCTCATTCCCTTAGAATGCACCAAAATTCAAAACCTCTTCAAAGGGAAGAATGCTACAGCCTCCTCCTCTCAGACCAAAATGCGTGAGCAGCAGATGTAATATCTGCATGTTTACAGAGCATTAACTCCTTCCTAGTCTAGCAATATCACCCTGAGATGAAACTGCCTTGACAATGGTCTGTCAGAGTGGATGAAAGATAAGGATGGTAATGTAAAGACTCACATTCATCTATCATTTTGATTGGTTTCACTGTTTCCTTGTAAATATAAGACAGGTTCCAAAACATCACCATCAGAAAGTATCTATTCCAGACAGAAATCATTTAATTTCTTCTCAAAAACATCCAAATATTGTATTTAACTATTCTGACATCAACACACAGAAAAAAAAAAATCTGCGAAAACAAGTCTTTTGTTCTCACTGAAGTTGGTGCAAGGGTGGTGTCAGTTTAGATCTTGCCTACTATTGTAAAAACCCAAAGGAGACAATTAAATTAGTGCCAAGCTAGGTAGAAAGGAATCATGTTTAGAAGCATGGGAGAGCCCTTGCATATTTATCAGTATCATTCATTTCACTCAAATGCTGTGTTGGGAAACAAGAATCCTCAAATGCTATTGGTTAGACAGTGAGGGCTTTGATGCCGCTTGTTAACCCTTGATTTTGAGGCCCTCAGATGGATAGTGACTCATCTCTAACAACTCTAATAACAGCAGGCCACTCTAAGTTCAAAGGCAGCTGCCAAGATTCACAGCGTATGGCTATGTCTAATCTTTGCAGCAGCTCGTGGAAATGCCATGCAGTCACTTCTAAGCAGATCAGTGATTTTGAAGCTGTTCTGAATACCAAAGTTTTGAAAGAACTTACCATTAGCAGTTGCTGTTTTCTCAGCTCTTGAGTTTCCAGAGCCAAACCAATAAGATTCCTGCAGAGGGAAATACCAAGGTTGTGGTAGCCCATATTCCCCTAAAACAAAAATAAGTAGGTAAAGTGTACACCATAACCACATTCATCTATACAAAATCTAAGCTCTAATCATAAACATTCGCTTGCACCAGTTGCACCAGCAGACCTAATACTCCATATGGAAAGGTCTAAACATCCTCCGAGAACCTGGCAGAAGAGATTTTATTTACAATTCTTTACTCGAACAAGGGTAAAATAATGTGTGATATGCTTGGCCTTAAGTTTTCTCAAGTAAAATGTAGCTTGATTAAGCTACCCTGATTGTTTAAGATAGCATTCCAGCCTCATTCAGTGATTTCCTTTTGTTTCCTGCTTAACCCTTGAGAGTCTCCATGAGTGAAAAGCTCATTATATTTGTACTTACTGCACTGGGCCTGACATAACCGGAAATAAGAAACTAAACAGAAAAAAGACTTTAGCTGATATTTCAACACAGCTTTTTCCAAGAAAAATGGCAAAATAATCCTTCTCTTAAACACAAATGGGGTCTATTCATCACAGGTTAATTCTGTTTTGAGGAAAAAAAAAACAAAGTAAAATACCATTATCAGTTCCTGTTGGGCCAGCTTCAGAGCTAGTGCAAGCCAACACTACTTTCTTGCACTACATTGATTTAATGGGCTATATTGATTTATATACCATAACACAAGGATCTGAGCTATGTTTAAAACAGGCATGTTAAAGGGTGGGCAGCTGGTTTTTCTATATTAAAAGACAGTCTTTATGATGGTGCCTGTTTCTGACTTAGCAAAAAACCCTATACATTAAGCAACTGTACTCCCATTAAAGCATGCAAACACTTGGTCTGCATCCAACAGCAGTTTGCCTACCACTAGTTAGGGATGCTATAAAGTCAAGGAGACACCTGGAGCACACATACAGAGGAACTGAAGTCACTGAATAAAGTCCTGGGAGACAGTACTTTTGTGTAAAGTACCGAAAACAAAACAAAACAAAAAATTTGGAACTATGGGCAAAGAAACTCTCTCCTGTTGTTTAATTCCTGCTGTGCTTGTAGAAATCAGACACTGTCCATTCTTTAAACAGGGCTACAACAAGTGCTTATCTAAACAGGGATTCTTAAGAATGTTACTGCAAATTCACTTTTAAAATAAATGTTACATTGCATTAAACTTTCCTTGTGAGGCCATATCTCTTAAAACTGAGAGAAAAACATTAATTTAGTGTTGTATAGTTCACTTGGGAATAGAAGCAAACAAAGCAGATTTAAGGCTGCACTTGAATTCTGAAGGAAAATATTCTGAGATCTAAAACAATTTAATAAATCGTTACCTTTTTTTAATGTGGATTAACTATCCTAAGTGATATGGGCAAACAAAAGCACACCTGATCTATCAACAGCTTTCTTTCATAGTTGAGAATATCTGCAAGATCTCTGATTCTGAGCGAATAAAAGTATCTCGCAGACAGCCTTCTACCAAGTAATACATTCTGGAACTGAAATTCATATGTGGGAGCAGGAAATTAATGAAAAAAAGCTTCCTCACTTGTGCGTCAGACCAGTCTGTATTTAGCATTATACTACATCGCCATAGGCAGTAAGAGGCAAAATAACCATTTGAGAGCAGCAAGATAAACCACTTTCTCCTAAAGAAAGCTCCCAAACTTTGTAATTGATGTGACTTATGTCAATTACCACTACTTTATAAGAACAAAAAACTTGCATACCTGGAAAAACATTATCAATGTACCAAGAAAGTATTCCATACAGAAAAGCGTCAAAAAGCATCATTTTAATGGAAAACAGAAAACTGTATTCATCTCCTTCCAAGGGACTGGTTCTGATGTTACCCCACTGTAGACCAAGACCTTGCTCTTCATAGCGTGACAAATATTCTGTGCCAAAACCAAAGGCCACTTGAGAAACCAAACTCTGGAATAGAGGGGGGGGGAAAAAAAGTTAGAAGAAAAAGATGGCCTTTATTATGGAGTGGGCTGTGAAACTTGATAATATATAGGACTTGGATGTCTAATCTCTGAATGATGATAATTCTAAGTTGCATTTGGCCATAGAAGACTAAATTCAGCCCTGGTTCTACTTCCTTTGGCTATGAAGGAAGTTTCAGAGGTTGTTCTTTTTCCTCTTTTGTATTTATTAAGCATACCAGAAGTTAAATTTGTTCTGCCTTAGAGGAAGTGTTTTAAGCTTTTAACATTAAGCTGATTTCCTAACATACAAAATATAAAGTACATTTTGTGGTGTTTTCTAAAAACCACAAAAACATCTCTTGGTGAATAGGCTTACTAAAGACTTATTCACTTGCAATCCCTGTTTGACAAGAGATGATATCTCTCAATTAAAAAATGACAGAAATGGTGTGTAGTGCTTTGTTACTCATTTACAGACAGAGCAGAGCGCGAGGAGGACACAAAGACACCGGATAATCAGACAAAGTCTTACTGCTAGGATCTTCAGATTAACTGTCAGGTGGTCTTGCCAGACAAAGCAGACAATGTGGGGCAGGTACAAGGTGAAGTAGATGACTCCACTGCAGGCAGCTGCCAGATTTGCTTTGGAGAAGAAGGTACTGAACAAGAAACACTGCATTATGGTGGCTGTGGTAAACGCCAGCAGGAACAGAAAGAAGAGAGGTGGACTGCTATACTGCAGCACTTGGGCACTCTGTAAGCAAGTGGAAAACAAACACATTTGGAAGCACTGCCACCTTCGAACTATCAGAAAAGGTCAGAATTAGCACTGACACATAACTTGCAATGAGTAATAAGTCAGTCTACCTAGTATCGTTTCTATATCTTCCCCAGGCAATGAAGTTTTAACACCTGTGGGTTTACAAAACAAAACCTTGTTCTGGCTTCATCCCTGCTTTCTTCTTCATTTCAGGATAGTACCTCAGGTTGTAAAGCTCATGTGCATATTCTATGACTGAATTTAGTCCATAACTGATTAAAAACAGCCATTCTGTTCCTGTCTTAACATGCAAATGGTTCCAAGCAAGATGTGTCTGCATGTGAATTCATACATTTTAAATAAAGCTGTACCTCAACTGTCATAATAAACGTTCACTGATCTTTTCATATCTTGTCCTCAGGCCCTTTGACCAATGCAGAAGAAAAGACGATGCAAGGAAGCATCTCAGAATGCATTCTTAAAATATATATCTAACAGGAAAAAATATAAAGTATTATTTTTCTGCAGCTAAATGATGCTCAAATTTGCTCAGGATGCAACTTAGGTTCAACTGAGGTGCAACAGATGCTCAGGAGGCAACTGAGGAAAACCAACTGCAGTTTCCCAGAATCCACATTGTGCCAAATAACTCACTAGGTGAACTTTCAGCGACCTCTCTTCTTTAGAGCATTTGTAGATTGAAGGAAGAGCATGGACTACAGCTTACTATTTATTTACTCCTAAAAAAAATGTTATACAAATAGTTCAGAACATTTTGTACTATCCCACTGGGCCCATGAAGCTGTTTTTTTATTTTTTATTTAAAAATGTAATGCTACCACCTCTCATTAGAATGTATTTATATCACACAGAAGTGCCTCACACAGGCTTAGTGAAACCAAGAAAGGGAAGTGAATTACAGGTATAAGCACATTCCTCACTGGTCTTAACTACATCCTGATTTTTAATTAAGTGTAGCAAAAAAGCAGGATTACTCTGCCCACCCGAGTTGTAACAGATCTTCAAAGAACTAGAATAACTCATTAGATGGAGCAGACTGAATGCTAACTATGCATTTATAGCAATACCAAGTTCCCATGTTAGAAGAGATGCCACGGCATTTGTCCCTATCAAAATGGCACAGATTTATATAAAAATGTAACTAACACAGCTGCCAGGAGAAGCTGGTTCTCAGCTAAAAAAGTTGAAAGGTGAGCTTTATAGATTGAATTCCAAACTGCCATAACATGTTACAAAAAATTACAGGCTAGTTACAGGCTAGACAGGACTTTTTTTTTTTTTTTTAAACCCCCTAAGCAGGGAGGGATGTGTTCTGTCCTCATCATTTCCTTTGCAATAGGGCCATAGTTTTCACACTATGATCATTTCTATTTAAAGTTACCATTCTCATTAATTGGGAGATCTGCCTACAGAAAATACAATAAGAGTAATCAGCCTGATGTATTGTTCTGAGGAGGTTCTCGCAACAAATCTCACTAGCAAAATTATCTTTCTGACTCTGCCAAGTGCTAATGCTGTCATGAGGTCTGCTTACAGGAATGCGCCTGCTACGTGCTGTGATCAGAACAGGCCACCAGCTGTTTCCATCTCCCTGTGAAAGGCTACTATTGTTTCTCAACAGTGAGCTGGTATCAACCATGTTAACCCACCAGTGAGTTAGGGAATTCCTGCTGCCATTCCGGCGGTAATCCTTACCGTGATCAGCACTGTGAGGAGGAATGTGCTCCCAGCCAGCATGATGAAGCTGTCTAGGAACCAAGTGCACCAAATCACTCCATTAGTGATACCCCTGTTCTTCATTGCCTCTTTCAGGCGCATTTCCTTCTCCAGTACGATACTCTTCACCGTCATGGAAACTGAATAAACCCAGGCCAGCACCATGAAGATGGGAAAGGAGCGGTTTAAGGTGATCATGAAGCTACCCAAGCAAGAGGAGAGGAATTAACTTCAGGTAAAACGGAAGTGTTAAGATGAGAGACAAGAACAAAAAGTGTGGAAGAACAGTAATAGCATTTATGAAACACAGGACTGGAAGTTCTCAGTTAACATTAACATTGTTAACATGGTGTTAAGGGACTTCATAAAGCAACCCAAATATTAATGAACTAGTTGCTGCTATCCTCCTCTAAAATAAATATTACTCCCACTTTACAAAGAAGTTTAAGGGTTGCAAAAGTCTACAGAATATGTGGTGAGGCATGGAAAAACATCTTTCTTCATAGTGAATTGCCACAGTGGTATTATTATAACGTACAAAGAGCATTTTGAACACTTGCTAACAAATTTGGAGTGTCCTTGTTTTATGTTCCCAAGATTCACTGACAGAAAAACAAAACAAAACAAAACAAACACAAATGGCATATTAAAACCAGCACATGTTGCCAGCAGGATCACTGAAATTCATGTACACTACAACCTGGGAATTTTCTTGGGACTGCTCTGTATGGTACCACCTCCAAAGTGCCATTGATGGGACAACCTGCTGTGGGTGGCCTCTGGGTAGAGTGGATCTTCTGAGATGACAATTTTGAATCAGTTTCTTTAAAAAGCCCCACTAGGTTTTATTCTTTAAGGGTCAAAATCTAAGAGCTGCTAAAAATTAAGAATGACAAAAAGCTTTCAAGGTTGCTAATTCTGAGCCTTATAGAACTACTTTTTTGCCATTGTCAAAATAAACTGAAAAGCTTTACTTTAGTGGTTTTTTTCACTAAAGTTTCCTGAAGAGCAATCCGGCCTGCAGAAACTAAATTCCAGTTTTGTGGAACGGCTTGGAGGCTTGGGACACATGGCGTTTGCCTCTTTGTGTACCCATGCATGCAGCCCAGGATTCTCTGCAGCCCAGAAGCAAACAGTGGGCTTGCCTGCGGGACTTCTAGTCAGGCTAACAGATAATTACAAATGGAGAATGGCAGGTCAGATGACACAAACTGCACTTGACTGCAGTACTTGCATTTGCCTACCCAGAGTACACTGTCAGAACTGTGGAATAATTCCTATGGGACTTTAGTGGGGAGTGAGATTTTCATGGAGGGGATTTATACCACAACAGTTGCAGCAGCGCTGGTCCTCCAGCCAGGATCTTGCCCCTGTAAAAAGGGAAGGGGCACCAGCACACACAACTCTGACCACGCATGTCAGTTCAGGCAACGTTAAGGGGAGTCAAAGGCCCCTCCCTTGTTATGAAATCTCCAAACCCATGAGGACTCTGTTCTCATGTTACAGAGCAACCAATTCTCTCCTTTGGTTTCTTTATCCCACTCTTCACCAAGGAAGGAAATTCCTGCTACATGCAGTGGTGAACTACAGACTCCTTGGATTTCTATGGGATTCAAGAAAGAAACTAAATAAAAGAAACACTCAAAAATCCATGGACTGGAACTAGAGAAGAGGAAGTTGGAGGGATTAGGTTATTGTTGAAAGCTGTAGCAGCCACAAGGGCAGGAAAAGGGCTGCAGTTAACAGAATTTAGTGCTGTGCATTTCAGGGCTTGGTAAAAGACTTGTTCAAGAGTCTGGATTATTTGTTGCATTCTTCAAGATTTACAGAGATAACAAGAGACACCAGTTCCACTAGGACCATTTGTTTTATGCTCAGTGTCATTTTAGGAAATGTTTTAGAATAATGAAAGCTGTGATTAGGAATTATGGAGAGAAGTTTAGATTTTTTTGATGGATCCTGCACCTTTAATAGAAGGAGATACAGTGTTGGTTCTAACACTGCTCAATGCCTTATGCTCACTTTTGCCAGAGCAACTGGTTATATGCTATACAGGGCAGCTTAGAGTTAGGTAAAATAACTTTTGAAAAGCTCGTGTTATTGCTGGATTTTGTGTAAAAAAGAGCAATGGACTCAGGGATCCAGGCATTCTTACAGATCAGTGCATTATATTTAGGTGTCCTATGGATAATGGATTCTTGGATATGATTTATATGAAGTTTGAAGTTGGGGTCAGTATTGTCTGGAGACCAGATGGCAGGGGAATGAAGTGGGATTTTGCATGATAGGCAAAATCATGAAGACGACTCTCACTTTTAAGGGGCCAGTGTGCTGTGTTCAGTTTCGTCCTAGACAATGGCTGTTTGGATACACCACCACCAGAGTAGGGACAGGGTCAGGCTGCGGACAGAGAAGCTTTTCGAGGGCTAATATGTTCACTTACTGATCTTGCATGTATGATTTAGGACTGGGGTTAGAAACGTTTTTTGGGAGTATATTAAGGTATACATGGAAGGGATTTATAGCTAGTTACAGTAGCATAGCAATCCCAATATTCATTAATATTAAGATTGTAACCTGCTTTTACTCACACATCATCCACGAAACATGGATATGGCATTTGCTGCAAGTAAATTCCTAATGGCACTTCAGTGCTGGTCTGGGTCTTTATAATCCCATGCTCAATCATGTCTTGGAGATACGCAAAGCCTCCCCAGATGTAACGTAAGTCATCCACAGGATCGGCTCTTGGACCAGAATCCCAGTACCTGAGGAGAAAACACGCATGGAAATCACTTGGGTTAGCAGCGGCTGCCAGGGGAGGGGGAAATCTTAGCTACTGAACCTGTAGGGCACCACCTGCAATTGTCCTTTCCAGACTTTGTGCTCTCAGAACACATAGCTTAAGAAAGTGAATCCCTTGGAATGTACTTTTATTTCTTTTATTTTTCCTCTACACTTGCTCAGAAGAGCAATTTTGGCCTTGAATTTGCCTAGATTAATTATGCAGCAGAGTAACTGTTCTGGAGCAGAAATAACTGTCTTAAGAATACAGAGTATTTGGAGATTAAACTGGAACAGCCGGAGTGGAACTATCAGACACCATTAAATCTCTCTGTGCAGACAAGCCTGAGAAATCATTTTTGCTCTCCCTTTAAAAAGCAAGTCCAGTAGAAAGGGACTAAGGAGAAAGAGCAGAGAATTCTGTTGTCCTGAGGGAGGAGAGCTGGGTCACAAATCACATGGGACTTCCCTGTCTGTCCCTCCCTGTGGTAGAGCCAATCAGAAACTTTAAGAAGTCAAATTTTAGGCAGGTTCTGAGCAGGGTCATTCTCTTTCCCATACATCCATGCACCTACACACTGCCTGGCCTGTCACAAGAGTGACACCACTTAGGTCAGTGAGGTAACTGGAGGTAAGATTCTGCTCTGCATTGCCTCCCAAGTAACAGTGAATCTGATCAGATTTCATGTCTGTATCCAAGGCAGGCTGTAAACTCCTGATGCATCTCATACTCATTTGACAGCAGAACTAACGAACCACTATCACCCACCTGTCTTTGATTTTGTTTGTTTTCTCCACTGCATCTATGTCCATCCGAATCTTGTATTTCACATGTGGTGGTAGACTGCTGGCTCCGGGCTCTATGTCAGGAAAAACCACACCAGCCCAGAATTTGCTTTTCTCTAGTAAATGAAGAGCTTGATGAGTCAGCTGCATTTCATCAAGATGGCCTTCAAATTTATCCAAAGTTAAGCACTGCAAACAATCACAAAGGGAACAAATGCATAGGATACAAGTTAGCAGGATGTATGCATTAAAGCACACTGATAATTGACAATAGGAGAGAAAGCAGGTTCATCTAAAATAGCTGTCATTTTCAGGTTTAAATGCTTATTCTGAAACTACTGAGATGAGGAGCTGATTCCCCTCCACCATGAACAGTTACCCTTCTTCACTTAATTCTTATGACGAATTGAAGCATACAATACTATCAATCTGAGCTCAGAAACAACGTTCTCCTTAAATGGCCTATAAATCCCAGATTCAGCCTCAAAGTTACCGCAAATAGAGAGAGTGCTGTGTTGCGCTGGCTGCCTAATGGGGCCAAAGAAATTTCCTCCTCCTTCCTCTGAAGATCAGCTTCAATTTAGACGTATGGATGATGTAGGCCTGTTGCACTGATATTCCCAATAGCATTACATTCCCAGATGCAAGGGAAACAAAGCAAGTTTAGGTGTGCCTGTATTAAACACATAGCCAGTACTAGGTTGAGCGGAGGTTGTGATGCCATGTTTACTAAACAGATTGAATGGAATAATTCTAGAAAATTTATTTAAGCTGCTATAATTACTCAGCCATGGAAATGCAAACTATCACTTGGATTATACCAGAAAGGTTCCCCCCGAAAAGACAATAACCTAACCAGAAGGGCTGAAGCTACAGCAGAGACTAGGACCGAGTACAAGCAACTCCCTTCACAGTCTGTGCACAGGAGATGCAATTAAAACAGCTTACTAAATAGTTTGCCACTAGAATTCTTTTTTTTTTTTTTTGTCACTCCTGTTGCATCAAAGCACTACCGTTGCAACTTTTGGGACAATTTTTCACTTAATCCCTAAGCGAACACCAGAGAGCTAAAGGATAACTGCTCTGTAAGTATATTAATCATAGAACCTGCTGAAAACATTTTGTCAAGTGCAGCACAGAGCATAAATTTGAGCATAACTGGCTTACATTAGCAAGGTCTAATTGATCAATAATTAAAATGTGGTTTAGCCATGACAAACTCTCTTCTTGGTCTCCATCATTATTGTGAAGTGTACTATTCATACAATAGACTCCAAGTCATCAAAATATCTAATCATTTTAAAGGTATCCCATTTTCCTCCCTTTTAAGGGGCATAAGACAAAAAGTTTGTGAATTCTACAAATGCTGTTACCACATCAGATTCTCTAAAAGGGTTTGGCCTGAATCCAGGAGCAGGAGGCCTGGCCTTACCTCCAGATACCCGCTGATCAAACGCAAAGCTCGATCTGTGACACCAAAGATGTCCCGCCAGTCGAAGTCCATCCTTCCCTGCTCCCGGCTCCCCGGGGGCCCATTGTGGAGAAAGTTGATTATGTCTTCTGCAGTTAAGCCTTCAGCACCGAGCTGGCTGTTCAAGAAGCCCCTCACTGTAGGGTGCTTCAAAGAGTCCTGGGGAAACACATCAGGCCAACTTCACTACAGTGCTGCTCTTTGTGTACTCATTTAGACAAAAAGAGTTTCCAGTAATTCTTTCTGAACTGTGAATTAGTACAAAAGAGTATGCTAAGGAGTTTTGTAATGGCCAGTTACTTGTTGAAATGGTGGTGGGACTTGAAGAACAGATAAAAAGGAATATATCCTTGACTATTAATTACATTTTTTGTCTTACGAGCAAGAAGTTAAATGTAATAAATGTTTAATACAATAGAGAAAAGTATAGAAGAAAAAATGAATGTTTTCTCTAATATGACCTACTTTACAAACACCATTTGCAGCTGATAAAGGCCAGATTTAGGTGGAGGCAAAGTAAACTTCCTAAGTCAGCAAACTGCCGGGTCTAGCAGCAAAGCCATGATCTTGTTGCCATCTTTGCATATGCCGAAAGTCTAGTTGCCTGCTCTTAATAGGAGGTTTCCAAGAGGGGAGGCAGCTGCTACCATTATTGAGAAGCCATGACCAGACTCTAGAGTTTTTCCAGATTTGAGGTTCTGCCCTGAAGTCTCTATAATGCATTGAAGATTAGTCTTCAAACCAAACTCATTAACTGCAGTCCCATAGCCTTAAAAGGCCACAGATTCTTTGCTGCAAGGGTTGTGCTTCCAGTCAACCTTCAAAATTAATTCTCTTGTCCCTTCACAAAGGATGGTGAAACATTTCTCTTATTGTGAATCCCTACAAAGCTGTTACGTACACGAATCATGTTCATTTGCAGGCTATTTTGAAAAAACTGCCACAGTTGAGGTCCTACTTCTTCCCAGGCTTTTATCAACAACCTGAGGCGTTCAAGTTCCTCAAACGTGGAGTTTGCCTGACAAATAAGAAAACAGAAGAGAATACTTTGAATGCTTAGAGATAGGCACAAAAAACTTATGATCTCGACATGCAGAGATACTGAAAGTTACAAATTGTAAGTGCTATAGCTTTTACCTTTGGTACTTTAACAAATAGCTGAAATATTAATACCTCTCTCTCAAAAAAAAAGAATTTGTATAATTCAGCTGAAATATCATTTAGGATAAATTTTTGTTGCACGTGTAAAGGAAAAAAAAACACGGGCCTAGAGTAACTCCAGTTAATTAATTACTTTAAAGGCTCAGCTTTTACGTAAAACTCTTCGCTCAACCCCCCTTTTTCTCCCCCCCACCTAGCTGGAGCCTGGGTTCCTAACTTAGCTGCTTCAGTTAAGTTCCTACACCAACAACCACTATTATCCTAGCTTGTGGAAACCTCAGAATCAATTATCTTATTCTCAACATCCATGTAAGGCACAAAAGAACTGCAGCTTTCAATTCACACAGAAAAATAGTATAATAACATTTACAGTAGCCCAGACATTTTAAGTTTTACCTGATGTTTTAACTATGAGACTACCTTTCTTCTCCAATTGCTTCTTTCCTCTTAGTCATCTACTCACACCTTCTTCTTTCTAGTTCTTAATTAGTGATAGAATTTAGTCTCTGGATACTTCCAAAAATACACTTCATTTCTGAAATGAAGATGAAACTGCAATTCGGCACTGTGAAAGTCTTTTCAGGCCAAGAAGTTTCTACAGAACCCCAAACAAGTCTTTGTAATCTTGTCTTCTTTTCAGGCTATTTTCCTCTACACTAAACTTATAACAGTTTGAGGTAGCAGACATATGATCTCTTACAGACCAATATCGCTCCTGAGCCCTTATTTCAGCAAGTGAAAGTGACAGGGCAAAGCCAAGTGCTGGCCCAAGCAACATGAGTTCTGAGAAGAAAATCTAATTAGGTTGAGATAGCTGGGTCTTTGTTTTGCAAAAATAGTCTCCTAGGATGCAACCTATTTTTTTATATATACATACGTACACACATATATAAATATATATAGGTGTGTGTATATAGATACATATACATATATATACACTTTTTTTTTCAGAATTTCTTACATTTTTTAGGATTTTTCGTACAGCAGGTGAATCAGGAGCAAATAGAATTTTTCCCATCAGCAGAGGCTTCACAGCACTCCAGGCTATTTTGGTTAAAGGGTTTGATTCCAAGTTCTGGATCAATGCATTGCAAAAGGGTGCTAGAAACAGACAGAAGGAGACAATTTTATGTAACCCTACCCATATTATATTATACAGAGTATCCTGCTAGGCTTTTCACTGGCAATAAGGATGGTTTAAAGCATTTAAAGCATAATATTTAGAAGGTATTTCATATTGAAGGAAACTAGAGAGCTGAGGCCTCTCTGATCAGCTTTTAGCTCTAATTATCTCTGATGACTTAAGCATGGTAGCTGACAATAGTATGAAACTATTTTAAACTGATCAGTGGTTCTGCATATTGCATGGCATACGCAATACAAAGCATTTTACTGGAGATGCAGAAGGTTTGGAAGTGTTCAAAAATGGTTCCAACAATGATTTGGGTTAACTGCTTTTCATGTAAACATTTCTAACTCATGTACTAGTAATATACCTGGATAGCATTCAACTATTTTGTTTCCTAGATGATGAAATAGAGAATCGGGCCCTTTGTAGGTCTTGTGGAGGTCCAGACACGAACAAATATCAACAGAAGTGGGGAAGGGAAAGGGTCTCTTTACAGGTAAAACGCTAGCTTGTACTTTTTTTTAAGACAGTAAGATCTACCATAGCAGAAAGGGCAAAGAAATCTAATACCAGCTATGATACAGCTGTTAGTGCAGCAAAAAATGCTGGTGGTTTCAGTTTAAAGAAAAACTACATAATAGACAGAAGTGGGCATTATAGAGATAAAATAACAAATATCAGAAAAGATTAAAAAAAAATGTACTCTTCGCAATCTTTCCTAGTGCAATAGGAAGAAGAAATTGAAGAGACAAAAATTTTAATTGATTAAAACAGATTAAAATTTGAATATTTTCAAGTATGATTCAACTAAACTGTAGAACTCATTGCTGTAAGATACATGTACTTCTATGCAGAAAGAGAACAGCCAACATATATTAAAACTAAGCATTATTTAAAAGGAGGGATTTCAAAAATCCTGTGCTCCAGACTGCACGTCAAATTGAAAGACTTTAAATGAAATTTGCCTGAGGAAGATTTCAGAATACTCCACTATGAACCTTCCTCAGAAGAACTAAGTTCTATCCAAAGGCAGCAAGATACTAGAAAGTAAAAGAGATTGTCTTAGCTATTATGGGGATTTTACATCCTCCTATGGAAAATTAAAGTGTATTTCAGTCAGTTCTCAGTTTGAGGCCTTCTCTGCTTCCACATATAAAGTTAAATCATTTCATCAGTTTCTAATTGCCCAAATTTACTGCTTTAAAATATCATTCTGTAAAAGCAATACCAGTACTCTAACATAACGCCCACCTACTCACATAATCTGTAAGAGTCTTGTGAAAAAAAACTTACTGGTTGTATTATCATAAAGATAACTGGATTTTTTCTTTGTGGTGTCAATCCCCAGGAAAGCTTTGTAGTTATTATCTTCATACCAGTTGAAGGAAAACACTCTGGATCCATCTCCTTCTGGGTAGCCACAGAAAAGATCAGACAGGGAATTCAGCAAGCGGCCTAAGGATTCTGGCTCTCCATCTTGAACAAATGGTTGCAGAACCACCAAAAGGTCCTGAACACTTGGCTTCCTGGCTAGCTGCAGTAAAACAAGACTTCTTTATTAATTGCAACCACTTAAGGGAGAAAAGTATCTGGATAGTTCTCAGCTATGCCTAGACTGGTAAAGTCTGGATATAGTCAGAACCTGGTCCTTCCCCCTCCTCGGTCCTAGCTACAGGCACCATTGTCAGTTTTTCCTTCATGCCTTTCCTGAGAAGAACAATATGCTTTGCAACCATTAATGCCTACGTGCATTCTATAGCGAGCTAAAGATGAGTTTCTACTATATCACGTCTTCCCGAACAAGTCTACTTTCTTTCTGCTGAAGTAGGTAGCTGTAACATAAAATAGAGCAAAGGAGAAGGAGAAGCATGCACTGCCCAGAGAAGCGGTGCCACCTGCTACGGGAGCACTTACCTCCTGCACTGCTCGGGTGACACCAGACAGCACCCGCCCCCAGGACCTCAGATCCGCTCCTCGTGAGTTTCTGTCCAACACGGTGGGAAGCTGTGAACGTGTCAGAAACACAATGAGCTTTGTCTACATGACAGCAGCTATCACAGTGAAACGAGAACATCCTGTGAGAGCAGCTCTTTTGCTCCAGCACTTTGAGCTATTTGGAACAGTCTTGTGAGACAAACTGCCTGTGCACTGACACACAGCAGCCTGCATAATCACTCTTACTAAGGAGGCTGAAATAGCTACAAGCCATTGAAAATACAACTCATGATCTGTTTTGCTTACCAAAACCTGTTACGTTGCACTGAAGTTATGAAGTGGAGAATGAAGGCAGGAACTGTTTATGAGGAGCTGTTTCTCACAGACACTAATTTTTCAGCAAGATATACAGACTCTTGCTAACTTCCAAATTTAGCTAGTGGCCAGTGCTGTGACTGAGAAGCCCTTGCTTGCCATGGAGGCAAAATACCTTGTAATACTTCACACCTGTGAGACTTCCTGATTTTGAAAAGAGTCTGTTTCTCAATGCCTGTCAGACATGGCAGAAACATGCAAAAAGGCCGAATGGCCTATCCCTCTGGAGCTCACACTTCAGCTACTGCTGGCTTTTTAAGAAACACGTGTTACTGTGGAGGCCATCACACACACTGTGCTTCTGGCGTTGCATCCCTGTCAGCATCAGATTTGCACTAAGGGTTAATACTCTGAAGCTTTCTCAAGTATCTATTTTTTCTGAAATTACAAGACATAAAGCTGGATTTTTAAATAGCCAGATTGTAACATTTCTGAAACTAGGCCCTAAATATGTTTCCTCAAAACTACAGCTGCACACCTTGATTCCCTGCCACTCCTTTCAGACAGCAGGTAGCTCAGAAAGCAGAAGAGCTGCACTGTGTAGGCACCTGGCAGGGAATCACAACACAGGAGATTTGAAGGAAAGCTCGTGCTAGCATGTTCCAACCTGTCACTTGGAGTCGAGGCAGGAAGCAAACACAAACACTGCTGCAAAATATGCTTTCCCTTTGGCCTCTGAGGAGAATCAGTCTCTGCCCTGGATTCTTCAAGCACTTGTCTTCATGTGGCTCCTCTGAACCCATGACCAATAGGTGTTGTAAACAACATGAAGTAAAACAAGTAAAACAAGAGAAAAGCCTAGAGTACATACAGAACATACAGAACTAAGAACCTCCTTCCTGTAGCTAGAGGAGGGAAAAAAAAAAAAAAAAAAAAAAAAAAACAGAGAGAGAGAAAGAGAGAAAGAGAAATAAAAGGAAAATTTCATGTGCTTAGTCCTAAATCTTACTTCCTGTAGTAGGCATTCAGTATGAATCAGATCTAAATAGAAATGCTACTGGTAGCATTAGTTCACCTTCTCTTATAGAATGTGTAAGACAGGATCAGTAGAAACCACGCACTCATTCCACCTACGTACCACAGCATGCACTTGGGAATGTACATAAACTCTCAGCCCAGAATGGGACAACAGCTTTGTCCAAACTGCCTAGCCAAACGCTTCCATATTCACTGGAAGGAAATACGATGTCGGGAGGAGGCGAGTGAAAGGGGGAAAGGAAGAACATGAAAAGCAAAGAGTTTCTTTGGGTCAATAAATGGTCCAGCTCTGGAATACCCGATTCACTGCCCATCCTAAAAATGATGCCTGCTCACATAAGGAGTTCCATACAATTCAGACATGCCGTTCTTCTGACATGAGGAATGCAGAAATTACCTGGTCTGGAATATACAGGTATTTCTAATGTAGAAGCTCAATTTTAAAAAAGCCTATGAAACTTCATATTTTAAAATATGAGGTAATGCCTATGAAATTTCATTCTGCATTATGTGACTATGTACGGAGTCACACACAGCTCGCTTACCTATCAAGTGCATGTAGTCACACAGGTCAAAGCAGCTGTGTTTCAGTGACACGTTTCTGTATCTAGCGAAGAACTTACCTCCTCCCAGAATTGCAATAAGGTATTTCAAAACTTTATTGTCATACAGTTATGAGGTTTAAAGAACTTCAGTGTCTCAAATAAAGCTTAAATAAGCAGGCTTAATAACAGCTGTGCTCCAGAAAGAGGCTTACTTTCCTCACTGTAGCTGAGCCAGACAAGACAGTAAAGGTACAGGTCTTGTTTTTTTGTCTCCATTTTGCTATCAAAACTGAGCTGCTTTAATTTCTGGCAAAAGACAATAGAGATGTACATGAAGAATTTGAGTATGTCTATGTGCATAAACAAAAATTTAACGTGCAAATTTAACCACTAAGCTTGCTTCTGCTGGGGCCAACAATCAAAATCAGCTTGGGAGCTTGGTGTTGGAGGAGCTTGAAGGGGAATGAAATACCAGCTGGAAAATGACAATGTTAGACAGGATGAGTGTGTTAATACTTACCAACTGAAACAGCTTAAAGAAATCAACATTTGCATACAAGGCATCTTCTACTCTCTGCAGTCTTTCCTGGGAGAGGGCACACATGGCCCTGTGCACAGAAGGAAGGCCCCTTCGGCTGCTGAAGATGATAAAGCGCTCCAGAAGCATCTGACTGCAAGCAATGTCCTTCAGAGTCAAGTTAGGGACACCATAGGCAAACTGCAACCAAAACCAATGTTTCATTTACTATTGGGGACCATTCAGACTTCTCAGGAATAATTAGATTTACCAGAGCACACACCTTGATTTCAGCACCTGCTAATGTTTTCCTAAATGTCAAAAGGATGTGGTCAGCTAAAGCAGCAACTCTTGAACCACCTTCACTTAATGCTATGCAAGATCACATTACCTTCAGATTAAGTTGTCTTTACAATCTTCCTTTCACTGCAAAATTATTGAGACGTTTTTTCCTTTCTCTCCGTCACCTAAACATAGCTGATGCTGTGCCACCCATCCTTGTGATTAAGGAGGAACTGTTAGGACTTACTTAAAAATATTTCCCCAGGGCCAACCAAATGTGCTACATCACTATCCTTCTGTTCAGTATAATGACGACTTTGCTGTCAGACAACCTAAGAGAAAGGGCCAGTCCCACTAATTCTCAAGCCTGATTCACTATTTCAGTTACAATTCTTTCACCCCAGTGTTCTCCCAGCCACTAGTCATTTTCACTGTGCGCTGGCAGACAGACTTTTAAAGTCTGTCTTACACACCATGTACACCATGCCCCATCTATTGATTAGGGCTTCTACTATAAACATGAGACAAAGAAAAGAATTATCTTTAGTGCTTAGCCACTGGGAACAGATTGGTTTATAGTTAAACTATTGTAAATATAGAGTAACTCCACAGAAACCAGAACATCTTGGAGATATATATATACACACAGACACAGACACACACACACCTCCTGGATAGAAGTTACTGCAACAGAATATGCTTGGAAACCCAGGTATTTTTTTTATTTGCTTTCTAATGGCCAGAGTAGATGACACTATAATAAAAAGTAGTACTGGAAATTGTTCTTAAACTGATATTCCAATCCTCTGATCACTTCCTTTAGTGGTTCAAATTATAGGGAAAAAGTTCGTAACACTATGAAAACTGAAAATGCCTACACTGTGACACAAATAGAACTTCAGACAAGCAAAAAATGTGCATGGACGCATTATCCTCAGGCTACATTAATTTTTAAAATTGTATGGATAATTTGACAAAATCTCCATAGAATAAGATCTTCTAATCATCTCCAAAACATTCTGCATCTCAGACATCCAGATCAGAACAAACACACCAAACCTACCAGATGAAGGTGCACTTTTTATTTCCTCTTTAAGCAAATTAACAAGGCCATTTAAGAGATTCTGAACACTATCCAAGTTTTATATCTGCAAATCTTCTGTACTTAGCAGATGAGATTTGTGTGGTGAGGCCTGTAAAGAGGAATACTTAAAAATCTGAAAGAAGGAGATGAGTTGCTTTGAAGACTGTATTCAGGCTTTGAGGAGTTAATTAAGTGCTTCAGATGTCAGAAGCCATTAGCCAAACTGTTACTGTGACCAGTCAGCATCCAGAATAGAAAAAGCAGGAAAAGAGAGGGCGAGTGTTGCATTTTGTCCACTAAAACTGTCCTGAATTTTAGCTTTTGGAGATGCATTTAACAAAGAAGTGCACTGTAACACACCTGGAGTTTGTATATACACACGCAGAAATAAAAGAGTCTGTGTTACACAGATGGAGCATTGAAATAGCAATGTGTGGGAGGGATGTGCATGTCTAATAAAAGCACCTGAGAGGTATAGTCATTATCACCACTACAGCTATGCCCGTATAAACGCCTTTGTCATTAGTATTAATTTATTGTGCCTGCACTAGAGAGTTTAAGTACAAGTAAAACAACAAATACTTATAGAGAGTTTTAAGCCTAATACAAATTAAAGAGGTCACATCCTAAATTAGGCACACAACAGTATTTAAACTAATTATCCCCAGTCAGTCTGCTCATCCCTTTCCACCATTGCTTGTTCTTGGAGAATACATGAGTCCTGTTTATCCTTTGAGAATTTGTGCAACACAAGTTTTTGCTCCAGTCAGCACAGGAAGCAAAGGTTTTCTCTTTGCAAGGGTCTATCATGCCCTAAGTAGATGCAGCACACTATGCACTTAAGCCATTCAGCACTGTGATAATTACTAGATTGTCTATTTTCAAACATTACAGTGTGACAAATCAATGGAGCATGGCCTCTGACATGCCTTCTCACTGCACAATTTCACCTACAGAGGAATCTGCCACTGCAGAGTATTACTGAGAAAGTGAGGCTGAGTTTGCAGCAAAGCCAAAACTCATGTTAAGAATCATGTGCTGGCAGGGCACATATGCTGCATTTTTGATGTAAGTTGGATAGTGTAGGAAGAGGCAGAATGAAGAGGAGGAAATGCAACTGGCAGATAGTCTGGCTTGCCAAAACAAAAATAAAACAAATGAACAACAACAAAAAAACCCTAACCCCTAAACTGCCCCAAACAAGAAGATTTGAGTTTGAGTGAACTCACTTCATGTGAATAAAAGAATTTGCTTAATTACTCAGTCACTGCTGTCCTGGGAATTTATGTGAGAAAGCAGCAGCATTTTTAACTGTATGTGATCCTCACCATCCAGTGTGAACTGAATGAAGCTGAGCTGCACAGGAAGGCAGCCTGGGAACTTTGTTTTGACTTACGAAGTGAGGAAACCAGGACATTAACATAACTGACAAGGATTAAACACAGAGAACCAAAAGGTTATTTACAAATTATAGTTGCATTTCAAGAATGTCCATGAACAGATGGAATTAGAAAAACATCAAACCTCCGCCCTTCCAATTTTCCGGTAGGGTGGGCTGTTGCCAATCTTTCCTGAACTTTTTATTGTGTTTTAGCATCAGCCTCCTATCCTTATCTTAGAATGACTCAAAAAAGCAGCTCCTTGGAGGAAAAATTTATTTATTTATTTATTTTATCAACATGTCCCGTTTTGGCCGAAGCGGGCAAGATGAAGTCCAAACTATTTTTCCAGCTAGTTGCCTGTTTGATCAGGTTTAGCTCTGAGCTCTGTCATTTCCTGTGCTCCCAGGCTGCTCAGGGCTAGTTCTGCAGCCAGCTTTGGCAGCAGTCGGGCTCTTGTAAACAAGCTGCTTGCAGGTTGAGCAGCTCTGTTCCTTCAGAGCTGGGGGGAGAGGGTGCAAGCAAGCACAGGGGAGAGCAGCAGGGAGAACAGGAGATGGGAGTGCCATGGTTAACGCTCAAGACAAACTCAGATCTAGGTTCTAGTCAGGGCTCTGCTATTTCTAGCTCAATTTTAAGAATGTTAAGGATCGTACTTGGGCTGGACTCATCAATAATGCTTAAGAGCGTTAAGTGATTTACCTCCTGTGGGACAGCAAGTGCCTGAGTTATTACTGAAAATAATTCTCTTAGGGTGGTTTGAAAACTATGGGATTAGTTTTTCTGCATCATTTGTTCTTGGAGAATGTTTTCTTAACTCTTTCCTCATAGCTGAACATCAGCTGCTGTTAGATGATCTTGTATTCCTGTGATTAGTACTAACAATAAAACTAGACAATAGGGCTGCAAAGTCGTATTTAACACCAAGTCCCCTCCAGCTTTCTCTCTAACTGGTGCTCAAATTCCTTTAATTTCTAGCATTAAAAGAACCACACCTCTCTGTACATCAGCCCAGACAATACAGCAGAAAGACACCATCTTCCAGCAGCTCTCGATCGTACTTTCAGTGATGGTGTTGAAAACACTTTAGTCCTGCATTCGCTGGCACCTACAGAGTTTTCAACACCAGATGAGAAGGCCACTTGGGAGCTAATATAGACTACACAGGCAGCATCCCACAGATCTCCCAGTGCAGCAGGTCTGTGAGGAAGAAAAGTGCTGGGAGGAAACAGGGAAATGAAGCCCAACAGGATATCTATATACATACTTCTTGTCATTAGCATTAAGGAAACAAATTTTCAGCACATCAGTTGATACGGAGGTGTGAAAGTAAGTGGGATATATCAATTTGGTCTGGCTGTGGTAGTGTCTTGCTGTATTGCTTCATGATAAAGTGAGAAGAGGGGAGCCAAAAATGGGGCAGATAAGTAACCTGGCTCCTAGTCACACCAGCTGCAACCTCTTGTGTCCAAGAAGAACTAAATATAAGTTCATTAACCCCCTCTCCTTTTGGCCACACACAATTCCAGCATTTGCGTTTTATGTGGTAGTGAAAAAAGAATTGTGTTTTTCAGCCTCATTTATTCCCTTCCTTCCACCCACACATTAATGCAGCATAGAAAGAAATTGTTCCAGGGTTCTGATTCAACAACATTCATTCATGAGCACAGCATTCCTTGCAGAGCTCCCAGCCACCAGTACATGCAGAAGCAGAGACAGCCTGCACTTCATTAAACCCAGTGCTCTGCTTAGCTGCTTCAGGAGTGATCTGACCTGCAGTTTTCACTGTGAATTTTCTTGAGCAGATCTATTATTTAGTAGGAAAAAAGTAGGTCTGCTTTTTCCACTCTCACCTATTCATGTGAGACAATTTCATAAAGCCACTGTGTTAATTTGCTGATATTGGGGCAGAGAATTTAAATGTTCAGCCCTGAGCTCTGCTGCTCTTTACCAGGGCTCCTGACTTGAAATGGTGCAGGCTGCCTTATGCTTCTGTGCCAAGTCTTTTATCATGGGGACAGACTCATTGTTTGGCCACATCATTTTAGATGTTTGTTTTTGCACTTAAATAAAACAGAAATTCTGGACAAAGCTCTCCATGAGGCAACTTTGCACATACAACTCAAGAGATGACTATCTACATAGGTAACAGCTTAGTAACTCTACTCACCTCTTCAGGGCGCACTTGAGCATTAATGAGTTGGAATACAACGTCATCTGGGAGGTCAGCAACTTCCAGCATGAAGGAAGTGAGAGTCTCCCCATCTTTCAAAATATCTAGAATTCGTATCCCTCTTCCTGAATGCAGAAAGCAGTACAGAAATCAGTGAGAAAGTGAGCTAAAGAACATCACAAATGTGACTTAATGCTGCAAAAACTATATGCTATATGCTTTGGCTCATATGTTTAGTTGTGACAATGGCATCCAAAATGATTTTTGAAATCATTTTCAGTTTCAGAGTAGGATTCCAGCAATAGAAGGATTGAAAACATCACTTGTTACATTTGAAAGTCTCTACTGTTCTCTCTTAACTATTCCAAATCTATTTCAGGTAGCATTTTAAAACAAAAAAGTCTCTCTAAACTCTCCCCTCGCTTCTGCCCTTAACATTCCTAGCTTAAGTTCTTCTGCATCTTCCACTGATGCTTTCTTACTGCTTTTACCTCTACTATAATTACATCTCTCCATCCATCTCTTGTTTTGGGTTGGTAAGATATCCATGGGTTTTGTGTTCTGAGTGTGATCTCTTGTTATTTAAGGTAGCTCTTGTTATTTAAGGTTGTATAAAGGAGCTGAGTGCTTTTCCCTTTTCTCTGCAAAAGGTGTTTTTTACACTGCTAGTTACAAAGAGCTTTTACTTGCCCTCTTAACAGTAAGTAGAGTGACAGCAGGTGTGAAATACATTTATAATTGTTGTTAGTCTCTACAAATAACTACTAGTCAGCTTTCAGAAGGGGGAAAAAAAAAAACAAAAAAAAAACAGTCCAAAGAACACAGAGAAAACAATTACCTGCAATTCTTTCAGGATTAGTTCTCATTGTTTCCATAAGCTGAGTCATAATGATCAGTTCTTCCCAGATTCTGCCAAGGTCATGGATTTCAGGAGCTTTCAGCAAGAGCTCCTGAGCATCTTGATATACTCTTGCAAGACTGAAAGGAGAAATAAGGAACAAATAATAATTTAAGAATTATGTCTCATAAAAACCTTTCTCATAAATACAAACCAAAAAACCCCACATACTTCTGTGTGCCAGGGATGAGGTGTTTTTTTGTTTGTTTGTTTGTTTTTGTTATTTTGTCCTCCATCTTCAAACACCAAAGCTCACTTTTATGGGTCCACAGTTTCAGATGGTGTGGGATGGAGTTAGGTTTGGATAAAACCACAGAAGGTGTAAGAGGGCTCCTGGTGGGGCAGAAGATTGGTCTCTCATAATCTTAACTCTCTCATTAGTCATGTTGATCTTCTGGAGAGACAGGCCCTTCCCCCAAGACCACCTTCACCTCACAGCTGCACATATGATGCAAATGTGCTCTGTTTCTGGCTCAGCTTTAGCAGGACTCCGGACACACACAGTCCCACTCAGCTGGGTAAGTGACAAGGAGTGACCCCAGTACAGAATTCTCCTTTATCTCCCCAGCTCAAATCTCTCCAGTGCCAGAGTGTCTTGCAAGTCCTTTCAGAAGGTTTTGTTTAAAAGCAGTTGGGCCTAATTTTGCCACAGGCAACTATTTAAAGCCTAAACTGGCGGTGGATTAGAAGATGCAGTACAACAAAGGGTGTTAGCCACAGCCTATTCTTGTAAGCAAGTACAAAGAAAATTATGACTAGCAGCAGCAGAGGCCAAACATCTAGGAATTCAACCAGCACAGATTCGTTTTCTCCTTTGCAGTAAAACTGAGATTGAAGTTGAACATATACTTATCATACATTGCAATTCCTTAAGGGTGCTATGTTTTTCCATATGCAAATTGATGACTCTCAGAATGCATGACTTATTTTAGCTTACAGGAAACAGCAAACAGGAAGGACTAAATTCTTTCAGAAAACACAACGTATTTGCTTCCTCTGTAACTCACTGAATTTACTCTGACTCACAAAGGGACAGTCAGGTCTGTAATAACCAACCTGGAAAAGCTATAGTGTACAGAAAATACAGCCCCTCAGATTACTATGTGACTGACTCCTCAGGAATTGAAGCTATTTTAAATCCTGTTCACTAGGAACAAAAAGCGAAAAGCCAGGTTAACTTAAAACTACTAACTTTGATTTGACTGCAGTTATGATGGTCTTCACATCATTGGCTCATAATATTTTATCTTTGGATACACCAAAGAAGATAATCTGCAAAGGGGAATTTGAAGCATTTTTGTAATTATTTTAACAAAATTTTGCAGTTGTCCTTTCTTTAAAGGTCCTTGTCTACTGTGCTCTTTCATGACTCAGCTACAAAGCAATGTATTAAGGCTCTCACATAATTCTTTTTCACTTCTCCCTTTTTATTCGCACCACAGAGCAATCCTATAAAATATCCCTCGGCACACTGAGGCACATTCTGAGCAGGCTGAGGATACTCTGTCCTTTCTCCCCACATCATTCATGCCCAAGAAGTACCTTGTAGGTACCAAGAGCAGCCTGACAGCAGCTGGTTAGCAGACCTGATAGTGCAGCCCAGTCTTTCACACAGAGCTCTGCTTACATAGAATTGTTGTAGTTGGACACAACACCAGGAGCCTCCCCACGGGTAGGGTTGCGGAAACAAGGGTTGTTCATGTTGCAGAAGATGCCCTGTAACCACGGCAGTGTTCCTGCAGATGGCATTGCCTTGTTTGGGAAGTGACCTAGAGCACAGAAACACAAAACGTGAAGATTTAGGTGTCTTTACTTATGCAGCCAGTGTGAAACCAAAAAGCATTACAAGTTAGCTCACTGTACAGCAAATGCCATGATGACCATAAAGCTCTCTCTTTTATTATGTTAAAAGGTGAATAATGTGTAGAATAATCTACGCAGGACTAATTCTCCTCTTACTGAAATTAGTGGTTCCATTCATGCTATTTAACAACTATTCATGCCAACAGGAATAGATATGGGAGACTGCTGAATGGTTTCAAAATTTACTGAAATAGCTTGGGATAATACATACTCACAATTGAGACAGCTAATAAACCTGTTAGCTCTAGAATCAAGTAATTTATGTAATCTATACACTAAACATGCTGAATTCTGGGCCAAATTTGTAGAAGTCTAGCCCATCTGAGCTCTCTGGCGTTAAGAGCTCAGTAGTAATGTATAAAAAAGGGGATTGGGGCTGCTCACAAAGCAACAAACAATATTCACAGATTCTCAGTACAAGTATGGCTTAACACCTTTGGTTTGTGCTCCCAAAAGAGTCTGTTACTACCAGCCAAGAAAAAAAGCCTCCTATATCAAGTTCACATTTGCTGCACGAAGATCCACTCCTCCACTGGGAAATTATTGTCTTCCACACATCAAAACTTTTTAATGTCACTGATCTAAGGAATATGTCTGTTCTGACTGGAATAAATGCTAACCTAGTGTTCTGGTTTGCTTTTTTAATAAGTAGCAAGGCAATACATTCTCAGTAATAGCTTGACAGGATTTTGAGACCTCAGTTAAATCCATCCACAGAGTACCTTGCAGGAAGACTTGAGCTTCCTTGATTTTTTTTTAAGTAATTCTCAACATATGCATATAAATGATTAAATTACCTTCAGCAAAAACTGTCGTTCTGCTACTGGGGCATAAAACCTGACAAAGAGGGGGCAAAATCTGTGTCTGAACCTTCTAGGCATTATGTAGCACAGGTGTTGAAAATCTCAAATGGTCTTACATTCATGTTGGCGATACACTGGATTAGCTTTCCTCAGCCAGACAAGGGCAAGAAATAACGACAGAGGCCATACAAGCTCCACAAGAAAACGAAGCTGAAAAAAAAAGGAAAAATCCATTCAAAAAAAGCTTTACACGCAAATCATGCATAGTTATTTGGGGACTAAAAGGCTGAGGCCATTTTCTATTGCACCAATTTCCAATGCCGCACATGCCTGAGAGTATCCCCCTTGCATCACATTGAAAGAACATCCAGAAGGAGCAAGGATTTCATCAGACACCACCAAGTACTGCCAATAATTCAGTAGCTTCTCCACTTATACCAAACACTTAGGGATCCTGAACAAAGTAAAAAGGGAAGGCAGAGTATTAAACTCTTGTAGACCAAATAAAAGTCTGAACAGTTGTGGCGCAGAGTGAGCCACTCAATAGCAATACAGGAAAAATAAGGCCTGGATGCAAAAGAAAAAATGCTTTTACTTACATGTTAGCAGCACTGGGCTTAGTAGTGGGCTATAAGTGCAGTTTGCTTACCAAAAGGTAACTAACAAGGGGCCTTAGCACACACTTAAATTCTTTAACCTTTACTTAATGCTCCTTTTTGTCAACAGCCACTTCAATGTTATCAATTTTCTAATAAAGGTAAACATGTATATACTAAGACAAACATTCTGTAACACGTAAGACCCCCACCTAAGGTCACATGAATACCCTTATCTTTCAGCATACTTGGAACAGCCATCGGCTGCTAGCCGTGCCAGAGGAGCAAGGGCACAGCCTGAGCCACAGAGCAATGTCCTGCCCGGGGCTCAGTCTGCTTCCTCTGCTCCTGTGTCACTGTTTGTTTTACTGCCTCTGTGTTTTGGCAGACATTGGAAATTACAACCCTTTGATCATGTGACATGGGGTTTGGGCTCTGAAGAGCAGCTGTGTTTTTT